>VKOC01006747.1:0-22941 GCA_009364415.1 Spea multiplicata
GGGGAGGAGAGAGGGGTATCAGTGGATGAGAGAGGGATATCGGGGGAGGAGAGAGGGGTATCGGGGGAGGAGAGAGGTATCAGAGGGGGAAAGAGGGATTTCAAGGGAGGAGAGGATATCAGGGGAGGAAAGAAGGCTATCAGGGGACGAAAGAGGGGTATCAGGGAGGAGAGGATATCGGGAGGAAAGAGGGACATCGGGGGAGCAAAGAAGGATATCAGTGGAAGAAAGAGGAATGTTGGGTAGGAGAGAGGGATATCCTGTTCTGACCGCTGACGGGTGGAAGCTTTGCTACATTTCTGGCGGGGTTACAGGAAACACATTGAGGGCTTATGGGGGAAAAACGATGACACTGACAGCCGATTCATATACATAATGTGAATATCATCCACACGAGTAACACAGACGTTTCTCCAGACATTCATTTGGTAAAATAAACGCTGTCTTCTCCTCCTCCAGAGGTGACCACTGTTTGTCCTCCATCGAAGGCCATAACGTGTATCACGGGGAAAGCACAGAGCGACGACTGTCGGAGTGACGCCGATTGCCCCAAGTCAAAGAAATGTTGCTGTTCGAGCTGTGGAGCCAAATGTGTCTACCCTATAAAAAGTGAGATAATGATTGGTATCCCGGCATCGTTCACTGAAGTCTCTTCATCAAACCTGCGAGACATTTTAATGGCCCTCGGCAGGGACTCACTAATGACATCATAGTGGTCCTCATGGAAATCGGGACCTCAAGACATAATGTATTAAGTCACCTGTATTCAAGCAGGGATTCCAGCTGTGATATAGCAGGGAGAAAACCTCCAATCAGGGTGCTCAGATATTATTAAACCATGAGAATCTGCCCATTTACCCCAAGACCTAGGGGCAAATGCTGACCGTTCCAAGAAATGACCCTTAAACATAGACTTCGTGTTCCACACTAATCCTTTCTTTTTAGAAAGCCCCGATTTACACCGTGCTTTAACTCCTTAGGGACAAGATAATGTCCTGAACCTTGTATTGGGAACTGGGAATTCGCTTGCATGCTGCCATTTTGGAATATCTAGAAGCGTTGGCTGCCCCGCAGCGTGGGAGCGCAGCACTTCCACCTCACTTTCTGTGTCTGGACACTAATGGAGCTTAAAAGGTCGCTTTTTCAGAGCTTCCGATCCATTGAGTAAATTCAAAGTCCTAAATGGTCCACGAACAGGAAGCTACTGTAAGACAGGAAGTGATGCAAGAAAGTAACAGAACATTTGCTTCATGCTGAAAGTCAATTCAGGCGAACACTTACACGCATATGAATATTATAGGTGTTTATTTTCTTTCACAAATATGTGAATTTCATTTTCTTTCGATTTTGGTGTCTCTTTCAGGAAAAGCAGGCCGTTGCCCACTTGTCCAGACCATCTGTGCTGCTTTCCCCTCGGACCCGCAGTGCGACACCGACACAGACTGTCCCGGTGATAAAAAGTGTTGCGATATCTGCGGCAGGTTCTGCAGTGACCCTGAACCCGGTAACGTATGATCCTAAGAAGACAGAGAAAGGAGACCGGGACAGCCTTAGGTCTACAGGGCCAGAGGAGAAGACCTTAGAGAAGACAATTGCCTTGTTCTAAAACTGGGCCTTTCTAATATAAAGATATTTTCAATTCGGGGTGACCATCCAATATCTCCAGTGCTCGTGGTTTCTGAGGAGTTGGCTTCTAGTTCAAAAGTACCTGGGGCCATCAATCTTCTCGGGACATCATTGAGCTGCCAGAAGCTATTGAAGCATCCTCAACGGTTAATGTTCTCCGGTGTATATAGTTGATGAACTCTGGGGTTACTGATGCCCCATTTATCAACTTATTAATGTTCTCCATCGTTTCGGGTTATTGAGCTGTTTTTCTCTAGCGCCTGCAGTTGTTGAACAGTAAGTTTGTGTCTGGTTTATGCAGAGCCAGCAGAGGCCTGTCCAGCGGTGGCCGAGGACGCCGTGCCATGCACGTTACAGAGCTGTAATAACGACGATGATTGCACGGAAGAGGAAAAATGCTGCACCTTTAAGAACAAAAGGCAATGCCTGCAGCCCCCACAACGTAATTATGACCCTCACAATAACAATAATCCACAACTGTGGACACAAATATCTAGTCCGTCTAGAGCTTGGCCATGTCCACAAGTCTCCTGTCCATCAACAGATAGACAATGTCCAGTAGCATGAAGTCCATCTACAGACTCAACAAGTGTATTAATAAGGGTGTCCATCAGCAGACAAACTGTAGGTCGACTGTAGTCCATTATTAGGAGGTCCATTTACAGGCAAACCATAATGGGTTGATCTGCACCCAGTAGCCACTTCATCAGATACTCCTCTCCAACCCCTACATGACAAGAACGCGGTCTCCAAGTTGAAGGTTCTACACCAGTCCTCTACGTGAACAAGTCGAGTCCACGAACCCCTTTACCATGGTGTTTTTGGCCACTTGTTGTATATGTGAATATCCCAGGAGCCCAACTGTGACCAATTGTGGTGCAATAATCATACCACGGTCCGAGGCGCTCCATGGATCAGGTGTCTTCTCCGCAGTAATGTTTGATCCAATGATACCGAAACCTTTCTTGTCACAGCTTCATGTTTTGTACGACTTGGTTACTTGCGTGAGCGGGTATCGCTAACAAAGTGGCCGCTGACTTTTTATATCGGCCACGTGAAGATGATCAGTTTGCAACCTGGCCATGACAGGTGGTCTGTCCATTAGGAACAAGTACTATCAATGAGAGATTTATCACCTTTATCAACTTTATTTCTGTGGTTGCCTAGAGGAGATCGGTATGGGGGGGGGGCTAGTGATGATCCGATATTAAGAAGCTGTTTACTTCCATTTAAATTATATTAATTAATCTGTAAAATCACGGCAAATAATTATCCCCCGCCACAGAGACGCACGAATGTGGCCGTGAAGGAAGTCTGTCCATCCTATCACCCCTTCAGCTGTATACACAAGAGTCCAGAACCCGATGAATGTCGTAAGGACGACGAATGTCCTCGTTCCCAAAAATGCTGCTGTTCCCAATGTAAATTAAGATGTGTGCCCACTGACAAAGGTAAGAATCCAGGATATTACTTTGGGCTCCAGGGATTGTATGGATCAAGCTGGTGATCCATGCGTATCATCCCAAAAATGCCGTAGGTTGGCACAACGCCAACTTATCTTATGGTCCGTTGCTGGGTCCATTACTTAGGAAGTCGCCAGACTGACCTTGCGGACTGTCCCCTGCATACGGAATAACACTTGAGTGTCTTCACGGCCACTTCTCCATTAACCTATACCTCCCGCCGGCTCATGTAAGGGATATCTCCGTTGCAGTGAAACCAGGGCAGTGTCCGAGAATATCTCCGCTGTGTAAAGGAACCGAACTGAGGTGTAAAGGTGACGGAGACTGTCCCGGAGAGCAGAAGTGCTGCAATATCTGTGGCTGGAGCTGCAGGACCCCAACGCCAGGTAGCCAATATCTCTCTCCCTAATTGGTGGCAGCGATGGGATCCCTTCCAGTAAATGCGCTATTAGCCGTACTTTATACTTAACTGGGAGGGGGTATTAAACAATGAATGATGTTCACAAACTAGGAAGAGTTCACATCTCCAGATCGCTGTTTATGTTTTAAATTTAACGATCTTTATGCGAAAGACTTTTCGAGTCACCAGGAAGTCCCTCCTTGGAACCCAAATCCCCCCCCTATTTTGAAGGAGTTCGGGATGTTTGTCGCCCCCATTCTTCTGTGGTTCTAGTCTCTTTCCCCCGTCTTTCTTTCCGGTTGGCTATTTGGATATCTTTTTCATTGTCTGTCTATACAGATCCCGTCGGGACGTGTCCAGAAGTAAAGAGTCCAAGGAGACTGTCCTGCAGGGATTCGTTCTGCGGACAGGACGGCGACTGCTCAGTTGATGGAAAGTGTTGTCGTACGGCTATGGGGCAGGACTGCGTGTATTTCCCTCCAGGTAACAGAATGTTTGTTATGGGGGCCGCTGACCCGTGTGTTTATTACACGTCTGTCTAGTGTCTCACGTCACCGTCACAGCTTCTAGCAGAACTAAATATATCAATATATGGAAACATTACAGTAAAAAGTAAGGGACTCTTTTACTTCGGGGGGGTCGGGGAACTCAGGCAAAAGCTGGAGAGATAAGCCCCATCCAACCAATCTCCTGTCCTGAAGTTCTCTACCATCTCCTCTCCATCCTCACAAAGGCTGCCCGGACCAATCAGCAACAATCAGGAACCTTACAAGAAGGAAGGGATAACGTAACACATACGAGTGGGCTTCTAATACATGATGTCTGGCTAATCAGAGGATCTTTTTGTTTCTGCTCCTATAGTGCGACCTGCGTAACATGTCTAATGGCGCCGATGTCCTTCCCCGGTACTGAAGAGTAAAGGATTGTGGGATCGAGATCTTGTGTTTACCCTTTCGCTGCCGGAGTGCTGAGACACACTCGATTATTGTGAAGCTCAGTTCTGGAACTCTAGTAAAGTACCCGAAAAATACATCATGAGATCGGCATGTAAATAATGATATGAGCGGTCAGCATGTGAAATGAGTAAATGTGTCGCGATGGCCGGACGTCTGAAGGCAATAAAACTCAGCTCTTCTAGATATGAAAACAAATCCAAAAAATAGGTATTATTTATATAGGATCAAAATCATTCTACATTGTCCACTGTACCGAAACCCCACGTGGCCTGTAGGCGTGACGCCTTGGAGGTCATTTCTTCATGGTGAATGTAAATGTCTCTCACAATCATTAGATCATGAAGGTCTTACAGAGCTGTCTTATGCCATTGGGGTCACATAGTAGATTTGGAACCTTTCAATCTACTATATTTCAACCAAAAAGACACTATTTTTTGGTAGAAGTTTAATTAAACATTACACATTGCTGTCATAAGCATTCATCTGGTGTGGGCAGGACACTGAGATGGGACCTTGCAGGCAGCAGGACACTGAGATGGGACCTTGCGGGCAGCAGGAGACTGAGATGGGATCTGGCGGGCGGCAGGAGACTGAGGTGGGATCTGGCGGGCAGCAGGAGACTGAGGTGGGATCTGGCGGGCGGCAGGAACTGAGGTGGGATCTGCGGCAGCAGGAGACTGAGGTGGGATCTGGCGGGCGGCGGAGACTGAGGTGGCTCTGGCGGGCGGCAGCGACACTGAGGTGGGACCTTGCGGGCGGCAGGAGACTGAGATGGGACCTTGCGGGTAGCAGGAGACTCAGATGGGATCTGGCGGGCGGCAGGAGACTGAGGTGGATCTGGCGGGCTGCAGGACACTGAGATGGGATCTGGCGGGCAGCAGGAGACTGAGGTGGGATCTGGCGGGCGGCAGGACACTGAGGTGGGACCTTGCGAGCAGCAGGAAGCAGTAAGAGCATCCAGATAATTAGCAGGACAGATGCCAGAGAGGACAGCATGCAAAATGAAGGTTGGTATAGCCGGGGTAATAAACAAAATTCAGAAGGGTAACCAAAAGAATAATCAAAGTCCAGGTCGAAAGTCAAATTCCAGGCAATCCAATTAAGCAAGGGAACCAGAAGGGCAAAATCATTTCATAGGCCAAGGCTGTGTGTGAAAGCCAGCGGGAAAAACAACACTGACTAACACAACAGCCCCACCAATCAATGCCAAGAAGCAATGCGCCGTCCAAGGAAGCTGGGAGCGCTCCTGCGTATGAAGGCGCTTGGTCACCAGACAAGCCACAGGTGTCTCAGAAGACACAAGGATGACAGGAGACATGGTGGGACAGGCAGAGCCTTCTGCTGCTATTTCATGCCAAAGTCCAACTAAAACCGGTGGACAGATCATCATCTTGGAAGATCACCCCCAGCATGGAAATAACCCTACACTTAAGTACATGTACTTGGATTCTGTAATTCAAGAGTTCTACAGGGTCCAGCTTCCATCACCATACCCTACTTAGGTTATAATTGGTCAAAACAAGCCGCCTACAACTCCATCTAGAAATATTTTGTTGGTTGTTTTTTTGCACCTAAAAACGTTTAAATGCGTGGGGGTTACTTGATGTATCTGCTTCCCAGTAGTGAAGAGCGCATTCACTAACCTGGGAGGTTGCAGGAGAGTTTAACATCTCTATTACCGGTATATCTGCATTATAAAAAAAAAACTAACCCCGATGAGCTTCCCCTACGGGAAGTGGCCAGGCGTGGGACCTAGTGGCCGTTTAATAAACCATTCGCCACCAAAGCAGCTGTGCTTTTCAACAAAATGTCATATTTTTTTAACAATTTGCCTTCTTCTAGGTGGACAGCAGGAGCCAGAATTTAGGTAAAAGTCTCATAGAAGGTTCCACAACTAATTGTTGGGTTTCAAAGACTATAATCTTCGTGGACCGTTAGCCCAGACCGTCCAGGTCTCTGCAGATCTCCAGAGTCCTGTAGGATGTCCCAGAGGTCCTGGATTCCACCGCCGGCAATTAAATGTCATTTTTCTCAATCTAGGGGGACTCAGAACCCGTAATTAAGGGACGGCCAGCCTGTAATTTCTGAGTTCCTCCTTACACCAAGTGCACTCCATATGTTGGGTCTTCACAAAGCTCCAGGGGTATGAGAGGTTGAAACCTTCACTGTTAATTATAACGTTCCGACGTCCACAGAGTGCAGAGATCCCATCTGCTCTCCAGAAATGCGAACGGTCCATAGACATATAAACGTATATATATACATGTATGTAAATACTTCTTTACTGCCACGGACGCTGACAATGCCTAGGAACACGCAACGGCCATGATTTTATTGTAAAGGTATTTGGAGATTTATTTCGGTACCTGTAGGCATATCAGCCTCATATTGTATTAAATGCACAAACCCTGAAAAGCACATAATTATATAGTGATATGTAGAATATATATATAAGCGGACGTCTTCCTGGTTTCTGATTGCATTGAACGTTACGTTTAGAAGAATTCACAAGGAACCACCTTGTGCCGCCTGTGTCTAGGTACGGGGGCCTGAATCTGACAGGACTTTAAGGACGGAAGAGGCGAGAAGAACCCAGACTGAGCGGTGGACGCTAGAGGTGAGGAGTCTTGTAAGAGGTGAGGAGCGCATGCAACAAGTGTGGAGGCTGTAAGGACAGGAGTACAGATGCTGAGTTGCGGGGAGTGGTGATAGTGATTGGAAAGGAGTTCTTATGATGAGTGGTAGGGAGCACAGGCAGTGAGTGGTGAGGAGAGCAGATAGTGAGTGACGGGGAACACAGAAGTTGAGTTGTGGGGAGTACGGAAGCTGAGTGGTAGGGAACATAGGCACTGGGTGGTGGGGAGTGCAGAAACTGAGTTGTGGGGATTGAAGATGCCAAGTGGTGGAGAGCACAGGCGCTGAGGTGTAGGGGGTGCAAATAGATACTGAGTGGAGGGCAGCACAGGCGCTGAGGTGTAGGGAGTGCAGATAGATACTGAGTGGAGGGCAGCACAGGCTCTGAGGTGTAGGGGGTGCAAATAGATACTGAGTGGAGGGCAGCACAGGCGCTGAGGTGTGGGGAGTGCAGATAGATACTGAGTGGAGGGCAGCACAGGCTCTGAGGTGTAGGGGGTGCAAATAGATACTGAGTGGAGGGCAGCACAGGCGCTGAGGTGTGGGGAGTGCAGATAGATACTGAGTGGAGGGCAGCACAGGCTCTGAGGTGTAGGGGGTGCAAATAGATACTGAGTGGAGGGCAGCACAGGCGCTGAGGTGTGGGGAGTGCAGATAGATACTGAGTGGAGGGCAGCACAGGCCCTGAGGTGTGCGGAGTGCAGATAGATACCGATTGGTGGGGAGCACAGATGTTGAGGTGTGGGGAGTGTAGATAGATACTGAGGTGTGGGGAGAACAGGTGCTGAGGTGAGGAGAGTTGGCAGGGAGCACAGGCGGTGAGGGTTTGAGAGTCTCAGGATAACAATATGTTCAAAGTATTAAGGCAGCGCCGAGGCAGGTGTTTGGTTCATTGGGTCTGAAGGTATTGTAAGTGAAATTATGTACTAACGGGGCAACATTTTCATTTTCTACATTTTAGTTGTTCAGTTGGACTTCATCCACAGTTCTGATTCGGTTCTCTCATTGAAACAATCATGAAATGTTCTTGCGACGCCGAGTGAATTGACCCAAATTCAGAGTCAATGAGGCAGCTGCTGCATGTCCCACTCCTCCTGATCTTCTCCTTGGGTGCGGGGCAACCAGGTTGTTATCTCCAGCCCTGGAAGATTGCGTCCTTCTACCAACCTGGAGATGTCCTCATTGGGGGACTGTTTGTCATCCACTCAGGATATGACTTCCCAGAGCTGACTTTTCAAGATGTGCCGCAGCCTCCTTCCTGTAAGGGGTAAGATATATCTATCGATCTTTCCTATTTTCTTTGAATTCCCGAACATCTGCTGCTGAGGACGTCCCAGAGATGGATGGTCACACAGGACCTTCTTCCATTGAAAGGCTTGCATGCCGTATACGGCGCTGACCTGTATGTCCGATTTCCTGTTCCCCATGCAGGTTCCACGTACGATACTACAGAGATGTTCTTGGTGTGATGTTCGCGATAGATGAAATTAACCAGTCTCCCGACCTGCTGCCCAATATCACCCTGGGGTTCAGTCTTTTTGACTCGTGTATGTCTGAGCTCCGAGCCATCTGGGGAGCCCTGTCCTTGGTGTCAGGGACTGGAAGCCCCGTTCCTCGATATAACTGCCACAAGTCCTCAGATATGATCGGACTCATTGGAGAAACCATGTCGGCATTGTCTCTTCCTATAGCAAGGGTCCTTGGCGTCCTTCATTACCCCCAGGTAACCAAAGTTCAGGGAACCCTTGGTCTAGGCTGTCCATTTCCCTACCACAGCTATTGAAGCGATAAATATGCACATGTCCACCATGTCCTACCTACAATATCGCGCGTTATTTGTGATCCAGAAGAAGGCAAAAACAGGCTGAAAATTACATTTTCCTTCACTCTAACATGACAGCCCAATAGTCCAATAGTCCAATAGTCCAATAGTATTAGAACGATTTTCATTTAGAGGGGAACTACCATTAATTTAAAAAATTTATATCAGATTAAATGTGCATTTTCAAAAATAGCGTGGGGTTTATTTTTTAAACCATATTTCATATTTTACATAGTTTGTCACATAGTTTGTGACCCATATTATGTTTTCAGGCAGCTGCATGTTAGCCATTCTATTGTTTCCCACTGGCAGTATGATAAGGAGCCGGTGGGTTTGTTTAGTAGACTGGGGCTCAGATAACAATGGCTGACAATCGAACGTCCGGTCAGACATTCTTGCTAATGAAAGTCTATGGGGGAGTTGACAGCAATGGCAGCCTTCGTGGCTGTAGATAAAGGGAGACGCTGGAGCCAGCCGGAGGTAAGGCCTTAGCGGTCGCGCAATGCTGACCAGGAGATGCGTTGAGCAAAGGACTTGTGATGAGAGTTGTGTTTTTCTGGGTATCTTTAGTGTTTGGGCAGCTGTTCTTTCTCCTTGTTTTACTGGTTTTTTTGGCACACAGCCAGTAACGGACATAGTACTTCCATAGTGTTTGTGCGCTGATGGCCTTCCACTGAGAAAGGCTGTTCCTTTTATCTACCACTCTCTTCTTCTCTTCTTTCCAGATCAGCCACAGTGCATCCTCGTCATCTCTGAGTGACAAGGTGAACTTCCCATCATTCCTCCGTACAGTGTCCACCAATATGTTCCAGAACATCGCTCTCAGCAAGATCATTAACATGTTTGGGTGGACTTGGGTGGGGATGCTGGTTGTGGACAATGACGTTGGAGAGCAGGGAGGACAAGCTATTCGGAACGAGTTAGAGAAGAGTGGTAGTTGTGTGGCCTTCATAGAGAAGATCCACTTGAGCTACTCCATGAGACAGATCCAGAGAGTGGTGGCTGTCATTAAAGAAAGTTCCGTTAGCGTGATTGTCCTTCATAGCCCAGAGGCTCATGTGAAAGCACTTCTAGATACGATGTACAATGAAAAAGTGGTTGGGAAGCTCTTCATCTCGTCTGCCTCCTTTACCATCACACCTGGGCTCTTCTCCAAGAAGGCCTGGAGGGTATTAAATGGAACCATTGGTCTAATGCCCAGCACGGGATCCATGTCAGGGTTTCAGGAGTTTCTCCAACACCTGCAACCATCTGGGGACACCAAATACCCTTTCATCCAGATGTTTTGGGAAATTTCTTTTAACTGCACCTGGCCAATTGGGAGAAATGACACTGATCCAGGGATGGCTATGTCCTGTTCAGGGAAAGAGGATGTGAAGGAGCTGATCCATTCCTTATTTGAGATAAATGACCTGAGTTACACATACCATGCCTACCTGGCAGTATATGCCTATGCCCACACTCTCCATGTCCTGCTTACATGCCAATCAGAAGGAGGATACCACATATGCACCAATGTCAGCAGCATCCGCCCTTGGAAGGTAACAATCACGTCATAATCAGGAAAACACCAACACGGGGCCAACAAGGTCATTCGATACAATTTATATTTAATTATCAGATAAGAACAGGGAATTGAGATGACTCAAACAGTCCTCCATATCACCAAGGTCTAAATATATCTATGGTCTTCATCTACAGGTTCTTCAGTATCTGAAGAAAACAAGGTTTCGAGCCAAGGACGGACCATGGGTCAACTTTGATTCCAACGGGGACCTCTCTAGCTCTTATGACATCATGGCTATCCAAGTTCTGGATGGAAACTTCCAGTTAGTGAAAGTGGGAAGCTTTAACCCCAGGACATCACAGGATAACTGGGTCATTCTTAACACCAGTTCCATAATATGGAATGAGAACTTTTCTAACGTGAGTAGAAACCTAGTGTGAAAACATACACAAGTTATGAACAGGAGTCCCAAATCCCTCATGCCCCTTCTTTTCTAGGAGGTCAGAATGTTTGCTGGGTATGAGGGGATCGCAGGGTTCTACAGCCCTAAATGCCCCAATAATATGTATAGAAACAGCAGGAAACTGCAATTGTGTGAATAAAATGCTTCTAGATGCCTTGGTTACATAAATAATGATTAAACCATTAGTTATAATATTATCGTCACCTTCGGCGGCCATGCCTCTAACCATTACCCCCCTAAAACAACACCATTAGGCTTTGGACTACACGCATCATCAGGGTGTCCTTCCCCACCAGGTTCCACGCTCCGTATGTAGCGACAGCTGCCAACCGGGCTACAGAAGACTCATTCGCCGAGCCCAGCCCGTGTGCTGCTTCGACTGCGTGTCCTGTTCGGCAGGAGAGATCTCAAACACGACGGGTTCGTACGCCCTATCACATACATCTATATACTAAACAAGCATATATTTATTATATCGTCACAAGAAATGGTTTACCACTGCAAAAGTTAATTCCGTATTACATAAAATTTAATGTGAGGTCAAGTGAGGTCTCTAAAGCTCAAGTTCATGAGATACAAGTCATGGCCATACGCATTATAAATCTGCTTTTTACGCAATAAAAAGAGCATATATATAAAAAAAAAAAAAGCCAAGAAATCTACGGGCCCGGCCGTAAGCCACGTCCAGGGAGAATACTTGTTTGGAAGACTAATAGTCATCAATTCGTATTTCTGATGATCGCCTAACCTTTAAAATGTTTAGAATTAAGGATTTGTGTCTCCTGGATGTAGTATTGACGGCTTAATGTAATATGAAGTACATCATGGTAACGCACATCTTCTTTGTTAGATGCCGCTGAATGCATGAGATGTCCCACTGACCAGTGGTCCAACGAAGAACGGGATCAATGTGTTCCAAAGGTCGTCGAGTTCCTGTCGTACCAAGAGCCGCTGGGATACATACTGGTGTCAAATATCATCATCTTTTCCATTATTACTTTTTCCATCTTATTGCTCTTCATCAGGTACAAGGAAACCCCGGTTGTTAAAGCCACCAATAGGGAGCTGAGCTATGTCCTCCTGGTGTCTCTCATGTTCTGCTTCCTCTGTTGCCTACTGTTCATCGGTTGTCCATCCACTTTTTCATGTCTCCTGCGCCAAATCTGCTTCAGTATTGTGTTCTCCATCAGCATCTCCTCCGTTCTGGCCAAGACTATCATGGTGATACTTGCATTTAAAGCCACCAACCCAAACAGCCCCTTGAGGAAATGGTTAGGCCCAAAGATACCCCGTAATGTGGTAGGACTTTGCTCTGTGATGCAGACCGGAATCTGCTCGGCTTGGCTTCTCGTGTCTCCTCCTTTTCCGAGAATGAACACAGAGTCTGTAAGCCATAAAGTGATATTTGAATGTCATGAAGGACATAACCTCTTCTTCTACGTGACAATGGGCTTCATGGGCCTCCTAGCAATGGTCAGCTTCGTGGTCGCCTTCCTGGCGCGAAACCTGCCTGGTAACTTCAACGAGGCCAAGCTCATCACATTCAGCATGTTGGTCTTCAGCAGCGTCTGGGTGTCGTTCATTCCTGCCTATCTGAGCACCAGGGGCAAATACACAGTGGCCGTGCAGATATTTGCCATCCTGGCATCCAGCGCAGGACTTCTGAGCTGTATCTTCATCCCCAAATGCTACATTTTACTGGCGAGACCAGAGAGGAGTCACAGGGAGTATTCGTCCGTCCGTAAAAGGTTTGGGATTGAAAAGCTTTAAGGTGAGGCGCAGACTTGTAGTAACTGCTTCATAGAGCGGGACTCTCTGTCATGCGCGCGGTGATTGTACCCAGGACCTAAAGAATAAAAAAACGGGCATCACATTCCTTCTGAAACGACGCAGAAGTCTTAACGTTAAAGGCACCATGCGTGCAGCGGAACAGGTGGTGCCCCAACCCTGAATCATTTCAAAGGACCAAACGTAGACTCCGCTCTGGATTTTCATTAACGAAGACCTGGTTAAAAATCCTAATTTATGAGTGAATCTAAAGCATATAATTTAATAACAAATTGTGTTTTTTTAAGGTTTCATATTAAACAGGCGTTTCACCTGTGCGATGGTTTATTCATTTTGTGATAACCGACACCAGGTCCCCGTCATACATCCAGTGAATTCTCCAGCTGAGGACTCTTGAAGTCGGTAGAAATCTGCATGCTTTTTTCGGCAACACAAGACACACAAACTAGAAAATGGTATTTATTATCGCGGGTTTACATGATTTACCTTTTTGTTAGCGTCTGCACTTTGTTACTTCACAAGATCACTTCGCAGATCACAATGATGAAGTACGATGGCCGACCATTAAAAAATAATAAAATATTGAGAGACGATACTTACACACACTCGCACGCCTGCTAACACACGCCTGCTAACGCACACACTCACTTGCACGCCCGCTAACACACACACGCACGTCGCAAACACACACGCACGTCGCAAACACACACGCACGCTAACACACACACGCATGCCTAACACACACACACGCACGCACGCCTGCTAGCACACACTCACCTGCTAACACGCACGCACGCTAACACACTCTCACTAACATGCACGCCCGTTAACACACACGCACGCTCGCTAACACACACTCGCACGCCTGCTAACACACACACTTGCACGCCCGCTAACACACACACGCGCTCGCACGTCGCTAACACACACTCGCCTGCTAACACACACGCCTGCTAACACACACGCCTGCTAACACACTCGCACGCAATCTTATTCTATTTCTCTAAAAAAGAAATTATTATTTTACTGAAAAACACAGAAAGAGGAGAATTAATACCCAGCAGACTACTGCAACCCGTAACAAACCCAAACCTTCAGAGCTTTTTAAACAACCGATTTGTTTGTTGCACAAATCGTTCTGCCGGCGCTCCCGTTGAGGACATTCGCTGTGCGTGAATCTCACACCCCCGGTCAGCTCCGGGTCCGCATGATGCACTGTATTCCCAAGAGCTTCAGATCCAATGTACTCGATGTCGGTAAAATAGGATTAATACAAATCAGAAAGTCCTAGGGCGGTTGGAGCTCCGGTGCCTCACTCTACTCCGTGAAGAATGTCCTCCACCGCATGGACTCGGTTGTGCATAAGCAACTGAGATTTGTATGCGAACCCCCGATTGCAGCGGGGGCACTGATGGCGGTGGTGGCTTTGAGTCACGTGAGTGCGCATGTGGCGGTTGAGATCGGAGCTCTGGCTGAAGCTCTTGCAGCACACGTTGCACTTGTGGGGTCTCTCGCCCGTGTGGGTTCTTCGGTGATGGACGAGGTTGGAGCTGTGTGTGAAAGCCTTGCCGCACTCTTGGCACGCGAAGGGCCGTTCTCCTGCGTGGGTGCGCTGGTGGTTCCTCAGCTCGGTGCCGCGGGTGAAGCTCTTGAGACATTTGAGGCATTGATGTGGACGTTCACCCGTGTGCTTCTTCCAGCGCTCCTTCAGCTGGGAGCTTCTTGCGAAACACTTTTCACAGCCGGGGCACTCGTACTGCTTGATCAAGGACTTATCTGGCAACCGTTCGGGAAAAATGCTGACTCCGGGGAGCCCCCAGTATATGGTGCTTGGCCAAGTCTGCCCCCCCGAATGGAGTCAGTTGACGAGGCGGCTGCATAAAGATAGACGAGGTTACCGGCAAAGCTTGTTCCTCTTCCTGCATGGTGCTCATTGCCACTACGTCTGGACCGGGACGGGCTTGGGTTAACACCTCGGCCGGGCCAGCGTCATCCCCGAAGGCAACCAACTCTGAAACAAACATTAAAAAGAGTCATGATCAGGGGTGGACAGTCTGACCCAAAGCTACCGAGATGAAGCGGCACAAAGAGTTGGGTATTAGTTTTATAGCCAAGCCTGTCCCGGGAGATGACAAGGCCGGGTCTTGTTTAATCCGACTACAATCGGGTTACAATAACAACGTACAATAAGGGCAGCGCCGGCACCCTGTCCGCGCATGTTAACTTTATGACATAGACCTTAATACGCGACATATGGTCATCTTACGGGCCATTCAAATAAAGAAATGTAAATGTTTCAGAGCATCCAACTAATCTTAATTTAAGACAAAGACGCGAGTAAAGACGCAGCTTCTAAACCATCATTTCATTTACTGAAGGTAGAGTTGCTAAAATAAAACGACGTCACCCAATGGGAAAAATCAACTGCCCCCCCGAAACCTGATAACTGGTTTTGCCGCCAACAAAGGCAGTGAACCGTTTACGACGACCGGCAACGAGTCTTTCCCATTGCTGGCTTTTTAAGGGTCACGCCGCAGCATCTCAATCGGACTCGAGTCAGGACTTTGACTCGGCCGCTCCAAAACCTCGATTTTGTTTCCTTTGGGCCATTTACAGGTGGACTTGCCCGTGTTCTTCGGATCGCGGCCGTGTCGCGTAACCCAGCCGAGCTTTAGGTCACAAACTGACGGCCAGACGTTGACCTTCAGGATTTTTTGGTAGAGAGCAGAATTCGAAGTTCCTTCAATCATGGGAAGTCGCTCGGGTCTTGAAGGAGCCCCCGACCATCACGCAAAGACCACCGCGAGGGACCGCTGGTATGAAGCTCTTATTGTGGAATCCTGTGTGATCTTTAGGCCACGTCTTCCAAAACGTTTCACTTCTGACTCATCAGTCCACAGAACATTATTTCTAAGGTTTTGGGGGTCATCAAGATGGGGGTTTTTTTTGCAGATGCGAGACGAGTCCGTGTGTTATTTTTGGTCTTCAGCGGCTTAGGACCCCCATGGAAGCCATTTTTTTTGCACAATCTCTTCCTTATCTGGAATTGTGACCACCAACCTTAACTGAGGCGAGTGAGGCCGCCCGATCCGGGCCCTTCTGTGACCTCCTTGATGAGTTGTCGATGGGTTCTTGGAGGAATTTCGGTCGGCTGGCCGCTCCCGGGAAGGATCACCGCTGTTCCGAGTTTCCTCCACTCGCGTATAACGGCTCTCACTGGGGATCGCTGGAGTCCCGGAGCCCTAGAAACGTCTTTGTAGCCCTTTCCAGACCGATAGACGTCAATGACCTTCTTTCTCATCTGTTCTCGAACGCCTTTAGATGGCGGCATCACTTCTGCCTTTTGAGACCTTTTATTCGACGACCCCACAGCGGGTTCCATTGAAGTGATATTTCGATCCGGCAGGGCCGGCAGCAACCACGCCTTGGTGCGTCGAGTCAAATTGATCATCAATTACATTTGGTTCATTGGTAGATTTAGTAACGAAGGGGGCAATTATTTTTCCTCATAGGGCCATGTAATGTAGGGTTGGATGGCTTTTTAACTTCTATACGTAAAGGAAAAAAAATACATTTATTTTGGGTTATCTTTGTCTAATTTTAAAATAAGTTTGATGATCTAAAACAAAAACATTAAGTGTGCTAAATACACAAAAAATAGAAGAAAATACTCGGCGCTGTACACTTTCTATTGTGTAGTGTATTACGCGCATGGATGCCGATACCAGGGCTGGAGACGATGCCTGCAGCGCACAGAAGACACCGGAACAAGGTTTACCGACAGAAGGCGGGAGACAAAACGCCCGGCCCTCGGACCTTCCCCAAACCAAAAAATATACAAACAGAATTTAAAAAAGGTAACTAATTACCCCAAACAGAGGACGCCGGGGCATCGGCACTACAGACAAATCCCCAGTCCGCCGCAGAAAACAAAAACGGCTACATTACCATAACAACCAACAGAATATATATATCTGTTGCTATGGTAATAAGCCGAATTCTGCACGGAAACCGTTCTTATTTCCTGAGGAAGGGATTGTTGGAAAACGCAGCATTTGGGAAGATTTAAATATTTTTTTATATATTAACCTTTTCTCTTTTCTTTGGAGCGATCATAAGCGTGACACAAACGGGGCTTCAACGGTTAAAGTTCTCAGGGCAGAATTAACCGCGTCACGCACACCTTTACACATTAAACATGCATTAAACGGACCGACACACGGAAAGCACATACAAGGACATACGATTTACGATAATTCACTCTATTTTATATAAAAATAAATAAATAAATACAAGAACAGGAGGCATTTTGTAGGGTGGCCAATACCCCCAGCAAGCACCCTGACTCCTTATCATACTGCCCGTGGGAAGCAATAGAATGGCTCAGTCTTAATCACCCAGTCAGACTCTCTAATGAAAGTGTATGGAGGACGGACTTCATTAGCATTGCCATAAAGCATCAGCTCAGTGTGGCGTTTGAGCCGGGAAAGTCACCCAAAATATCACATGACTGACAGCGATGGCGGCTCCAGGTCTGCGGATAAAGGGGGTTTTATTGGAACTAAAGACACAACGGGGTTTATGTCCAACTTTACTGCAGGAGGGAGACTTCTGACAGCAGTTAGCGCTCGAGGAGTTAAGCCAGGCCATTGGTTTCAGCGTACCTGTGGGGACAAAAACTGCGCATGTTTTGTTCACACAGATCTGTAGAGCAGGAAAGCCCCCCCCCGTTTACTAGAGACGGGCTCCAGTCATTACCATCCCAAGTCTTCCCTAATGCCCCCGGGCAACATGGTTCATTTGGACAGTAAGGACCTAAATGCACGACCCCCCCAACCTTATTTTAAAGGAGGAGTCGGGATGTAAATTAGATCACCTGGTCCGTGACCTCATTATAAGAAGAGCCACAGCGGATATCGAAGTGGAAATAAATAATAATAATATTAATAATACGAAGCGACACCAGCAGAGCGCGGGAAGCGAGAGAGACACGGGGGGGGGTTATTACCTCTTCGAGCTGATAACAGAGAGATCGTAAGCATTCCGCAGACTAAGAGCGCGGAACGGGTGGGGAAACGGCCAACGGTCAACTTCTAGGCCAAAAACGCAGGACGCGAGTTCATAACGCAAGGCTACTCGCCGGCGAGCTAACCGAGGAACGGACCCCCAAAAATCCATCCGGACGAGCAATTGAAAGTCCCCCCGGGGAACGTCGGCTCCGTCGTTACATCCACGCAGGTCCCGATGCTTTTCTTTGAGGCCACGTTGTCCAGTGATGAAGAGGTTAAAAAGGGATAAGCGGACCCCATAAGGGATATGAGAGCGGGGGGGGGGGGGGGGCAGGAAATATCATAGAAGAAGAAAACAAAGGCAAAAAAAAACCACTATCTGGAAATAAATAGAACGCCAGGAAACGGTCTCTACGGGGGCGTCACGGCCGACGGGTTCATCGGCGACAGCCAGAAGTCCGTGCGGTCGCCCCCGCCGCTCGCGTTGCCGAACGGCACCGAGTAACACTGGATGTTGTGGGCTTTCTTGAAGCTGTTGAGCCAGCCGTTGGAGGCCTTGAAGTCCTGGATTCCGTGCTCCCTGGCGATCTGCAGGGCCTTTTCCCGGATAACGCGGCCCGAGAGCGCGACGTCGGCGGCCCTGGCGGACTGCAGCCACTCCCAGACGGCGGCGTTCACCTGGTCGTTGGTGGTCCTCCTCTGGCGCCTGATGCGGTCTCCGCTGACGTTGTTGTGCAGGGCGCAGAGCAGTTCCTCGCGCCGCCGGATGATCTGCACGATCTGAGACCGGCTGACCCCGAACTGCGCGGCCAGCGACGCCACCGTCTCGTTGTTCTCGTAGGCGCAGAGCACCAGGATCTTGTCTCTCAGCTTCAGCCCCGTGCGCTTGTTGGCCGTCCGCCTGGCACGGGATCCCCTGGACGGCGCTCTGCTCCTCAGGCCCTCGGCGGCGGCGGCGCCCCAGGGGCTCATCTGGCCGCGGTCGGTAGCCCCAGGGCAGTCAGGAATAGGCGGTGCTGGAAGGGACAGGAATGAACCGGGTTACAGGCCGGAGCGGAGGAAGAAGAGCCAAAAACAATCCGAATCCACACCTTCCGGAAGCTGGAGCAAACTACCCTAGAGCTCCAAACACCAAGGAGAGCAAAACACCTGAGCCTAAAGCACGGCAAGAAAGGGCCTGCCGAGTCTTTACTGCGTCCACGCGAGGAGAAGCTCCGCATAAGCGTTAAGAGACAGGACTGACGGGGGGGACTATTCCTTTCAGCTATAAATGCTCCAGCCCCCTCCCCCCACACACAGAGATGCCCCTGTGCCCCCCCCCGCGCAGAGCTCCCAGGATCCAGCACTCTTCCATGCGCGGCAAAACATGGCAGCCAGGAG
This sequence comes from Spea multiplicata, assembly GCA_009364415.1. Lineage (NCBI taxonomy): Eukaryota > Metazoa > Chordata > Amphibia > Anura > Pelobatidae > Spea > Spea multiplicata. The sequence goes on from VKOC01006747.1 coordinate 19,049, forward strand.
CCGCCCCCAGCCATCCAGCACGCGACCCACCGTCCGTACGCCACAAACCCTACGGGCTACGAGAGCGGCCGGCGGAAGGCGTAGTAACACCCGGCAGTCCGAGGGGCCATTTACGGCTCGCACCGGTCTCTGCCGTTAGACACCAAAATAAATGCGGCAGGCCTCAAATCAACGGACTGAAGGTGCTAGATACATGGAGCAGCCTCCCAGCAGAAGTGGCAGATGGTACCACGGCGAGGGGATTGGCAAATGGCTCGTGACGATAAGAGGACGGGCTGAACGGGGCTGATCTGGGCTACCATTGGTCAGATAAGGAGCGGATTCCAGCAGATTATTCTCACCGATGTCCGGAGAAACCTCGCTCTCCTCCCCGGATGATTTTTGGGGATCCGCTGCCCCCGGCTCCTCCTCCTGCTTAATCCACAAAGACAACTCGGGGTCGAAAACTGTGGTATCTGTAAAAAAAACAGAAAAACAGAAAAAAAAGCAGGACTCACAGAGACCCAGTTCCCCGCCGGCAGATCGGCCCCATCCGGCCCCCGCCTAGTCGCCCGTTTCTCCTGCTGTAACGACTCAAACCTTAATCAGTCGTTGGTCTCGTCTTAGATTCAGGAGCCGTATGTCTATCCCATGCATGTTTAATACCCTCACTGTATTAACCTCTACCACCTCTGCCGGGAGGCTGTTCCACTTATCTACCCCCCTCTCAGTAAAGTAAAACTTCCTTCCGTTCCGTCTCAGCCTCTGACCCTCTAGCGTTAGATTCGGGTAACTCACTGGAATCCTCGCCCTCGTCCTCCGTCTTGGCAGCCGTCGTCTGGCAGGCCTGGTCACAGTTGGTCTCTTCCATTTTCACCCGCAGCAAGATGTCCGGCTTTACGAGCGAGGGGCGAGACGTGCGCGGACAGTCCTCGGCGGTCTCTTTCTTCACGCCTCGGGGAGACCCCCGTACTGAATAAACAGATCAGAAAAACCATAAACGGCTGTGAAGGAGCCGCGCGCAGGCAGATAAGACGAGGCCGTAGCGCTCCTCACCCCGCGGCGCGCTCTCTTCTTCCTCCCCAGCGCTGCAGCTGAAGTGCGGCTCGTCGGAGTGCTGGACCTTCACCAGTATACCCGGGTTAGCGATCTCGTAGCCTGCCAGGGAGAAGCATTAAGAGTAATAAACACCCGCCCAGCGCCATCGCTTTAGTGCATACGCCGGCCACGTTGTCCGTTTTGCCCCCCAGCTGGTGACGGGGTAAATCCTCTCCACCCCCCCAGCTGGTGACGGGGTAAATCCTCTCCACCCCCCCAGCTGGTGACGGGGTAAATGCCCCCCCCGCCGGCCGGCACACTTAAAAGAAACAACCCCAAAAGAATACATATTGCCGTACCCTGTGAGTAACCTGAAACGTCTATGCTGGGGCGTAAACGGAAACCACAGGGCCCCTGGGGCAAAAACTGCCCCCGTTACCCCCTCGACTTCACCAAGCAACATGCAGGGGTGCCGTCTTTGCCCCCAAACAGCCTGCCTGTGCCCTCCTCACCCCACTTACCCGCAGGAGCGCGCCTCGCTTGCTCCATGCTGCATACAGAGCGAATCAGCATGCAGGAAGTGGATGTGATGTCACTTCCTGTCTGCTGGATCAGTCAGGCAGAGCGCGGGGCTGAGAGTGCGAGAGATTATCTGATTGGACGACCTCTGTGCTGCCGCCGCCGGGTATTTCCTGAACCAAGTGGCTTTAAAGGGGCGGACGGGCGGTTGCAGGGGTCGCCGGGCCCTTTCGCAGTTGTGACCCCTGCGACCATGATGGCTACCCCTCTGCCATGATGGACCAGCGCTGAGGCTGACTGACGGCCAGCGCATGGCGTGCAAACAGCTAGGGGGGACAGTGTATCAACAGCCTCCCAGCAGAGGTGGTAGAGGGTAATACAGTTAGGGTATTAAACATGCATGGCATAGGCATACGGCTCCAACGACTGATTAAGGTTTGCGTCTTAAAGGCCAGGCTAGACGGGGGCCGGACGGGGTTTCTATGTAAGTCACAAGCCAGGGGGGCCGGATGGGGCCGACCTGCCGGCGGGGGGGGGGGGGGGGGGGGGAGATGGGGTATTTGGACGCACCGAGGGCGGTGAGCGCCGCGTGGATCTCCTTCATGACGTTCTGATAGAGTCTCCTCTGCCAGTCTGCCAGCTGCGCCCACTGATGGAGCGGGAAGTACACGGCGACGTCGTTAAAGGTCACCGTGCCCTGGGGGGGAAAAACACAAAAACACACGTTCACCATACCGTAACGGAGGTCATTTCCTGTGACATCACAGCCACCGCCAGACAGCGACACGCACTTCCTGTGAAGTCACAGCCACCGCCAGACAGCGACGCGCACTTCCTGTGACGTCACAGCCACCGCCAGACAACTGCACGCACTCCCTGTGACGTCACAGCCACCGCCAGACAACAGCACACACTTCCTGTGACGTCACAGCCACCGCCAGACAGCAGCATGCACTCCCAGTGACAGACAGCGACACGCATTTCCTGTGACATCACAGCCACCGTCAGACAGCGGCACGCACTTTCTGTGACATCACAGCCACCGTCAGACAGCGGCACGCACTTTCTGTGACAGCACAGCCACCGCCAGACAGCGACACGCACTTCCTGTGACGCCACAGCCACGAACAGACAGAGACAGGCACTTCCTGTGACATCACAGCCACGGACAGACAGCTATGTGCTAAACATATTGTTTAAAGCTTTTTGCACCATACGATTGGAGATCAGAGGTCACATGACACACACCATCACGCTATTGTCATGATACAAGGGGGTTAGATCAGGATAGTTGGCGCAATGAAGGAAATGGGTGCTATCACCATAGTAACCAACATAACTTTTCTGCTGACCCGGGCGATCCAGTGATTGCAAACTTTCATCCATAACACCGCAGGCACTTTGCTGATTGGTTAAGCCTGCGCGGTCACCGAGGCCTCGGCCAATAATAATGGGGGAATTTAAATACATTAGGAAACTAGTAATACACATTTAATGACTGGGGCGGAATAAGGGAACACGTAAGTTACACTGAGGGGAATCTGCTCCATGATGTGGAATAACATATAGAATGAACCCTTTACACCCCGCCGGACCAAGCAGTGACGTCACGGTGACGTCATGATGGATGATTAAATTGCCCATCCTTGTCAGATGCCCCTGTGACTGCAACAGCGCAGCCCCAAAGCCCCTCGCTGCCAGCAGGTGATTCCGTTACCGGGTCTCGAATCTCCTCCTCCGCCATCTCAGCTCTCCGTTACACAATCCCGGTGCTCTCTTTCTCCCCGGAGTCCGCGGGACTTCCGGTTTGAAGAGCTACTTCCGTTCAATCACACCACGCACACGCATGCGCAAACCACCCCAAAACGAGCCGACTGCTTTGTTACAATTACTGCGCATGCGCGATGGCAAATGCGTTTAAGGAGACAATAAAGGAGCGTCTGCTGCTGAAATGTCCTGTCCGTCTTTTTAGTTTAGTCCTAGAGGTTATTCGTCAAACGTCTGCGACCCGTTCGTTCACTTACCTCCGGCGGACCGAGTGCAGGAAACGGCGTCAGAAACGAAAGGGTTAAATAAACATAAAATGAGTGTCATCTTCTAAATGCCCGCCTCCGTTACATGAATAACTCCCAAGGGTCTTGTTTTTTTCTTGGTCAGTCCTGTTATCCCATACGTGTTGAAATAACCTCTACCACCTCTGCTGGGAGGCGCAGCCCGGTTCCAGTCTGGAATGGATTTTCGAAGATAAAGCCAAGCGGTTGTTATTTTTTGCCCCGTGACGTTTGGTTTATCGCTGATTTATCTATACCTTATACAGGGGGCAGGTCGCTGATTTATCTATACATTATACAGGGGGC
>VKOC01006749.1:0-15252 GCA_009364415.1 Spea multiplicata
TTAATAAGGATACAGTGCCTTAACCCTTTGCACCCCGAGGGTTACTGAATCTCCAAGTCATGCTCTTGGTATGTTCAGTTAAAATAGATTTGCTTTACCTTTTATTTTTTTAATATGTATTTTTTGTTTTTGCTTAAAGGGAAATTATAATGGAAAAAACAATGCTTCATATTTTAGGTAAAATATCATTTTTGCCAATTAATTCACACTTTGCAGTAGGAATTATTAATCTGATTAAATAAAGAACGTATTTCCTCATTTAACGGAATTGTCGGTTAAATCTATCGATGCGAGTAACGTAAAGTACTTTAGGAGCGCATTGGGTTCTGCACTTTTTTTGGGGTCATCTCTCTGTCCCTTTGCACCTTTTACAACGTCGCTGGAAGTCGCCCATGGTGTTTCTGGAGACTGTAATTTGGGATCAGCGGCCTACAACACTTATTGCCAGTTTATACACCAGTGAGTGCCCCGGGGCCTGTCAGTGGCACCAGTAAGTGTAAGCGGGGCACCAGTAAGTGTCGTAGGGGCACCAGTAAGTGTCGGAGGGGCACCGGCGGATATAATAATTGTAGAATTGGTTGTCGATGTATTTGGTGTTATATCTATCACGTAGCTGCCTGCTCCTGGACCAGACAAACGAGCGACGTACCGTTCCAGACGCTTTAGTATTTACTACGTGAATCATTACAGTGACCAACAAAATATGAGCTGAATATTCAAAATACCTTGGTTCCTATGTCTACGCACCACCCTTATATCCCTCTAGCTGCAAGACCTGTTTACACTACGTATATAATAAATCGCTATTCAAGCAACAGACGGAGATTTTGCTACAAATCTCTAAAGGGTAAATAAATATCTGCCAGTTGGTAATTTGCCCTCATTAAAGATGGCCGCACGGTTAATGACAGCTCAGAGCTTGGTCAGGTGACAGAGCGGCTCCTCTCGATGACCCGCGGCTGCCCCTCTATCCGGATCCTATGGGCGCTCTGTGGTTCCCCGCATGCGCATACGACTCGCATGGCGCTTGGCAACTTGTTTACGGTGTGGGTTAGGCCGCAGCCTCGGGCTCTGTTAGCCGCTCCGCCCCTTCCTCGCTCCTCCTTCGTACGGCTGGCTTGTTATGGGGAACGGCTGACAGGGTGCCGGCCGGAGCCATGTACTCCCCGCAGCGCCGGGACTTTATGTCCGTGACTCTCATCCAGGCGGAAGGGGGAGGCGGATATAACAACAGCAAGAACTGGAGAAGGAGGTCCTGCTGGCGGGTGAGAAGCTGGGACAGGCCGGGGCCGCATACACAACGTCCACACCCTCTGTGTCTGTACCTCCGCCTGCATTTAAAACCTATGGGGTATTCCCAGTACAGGCTGCAGAGGGTTAATAATGCCACCTGCTCTGTAGGGGGTGCAGAGGGTTAATAATGCCACCTGCTCTGTACGGGGTGCAGGGGGTTAATAATGCCACCTGCTCTGTATGGGGTGCAGGGGGTTAATAATGCCACCTGCTCTGTACAGTAATACAGGCTGCGAGGGGTTAATGACATGGGTTGCACGCTGTGCAGAGCTTTATTTACACGGCGATGTGACGACGAGACCCCCGGCCAGGTGTAACCTGAGTGCCGTCCCACCCCGCGGGGTAAATCACCGCATTCACAGATGACATAAGAAAGTGACTCTCGGGGACCGGCGGCATCCTCCAGCGGGGGCAGCGTAGAAAAGCGCTCCAGCGCGAGAGTATCATTTTACCTGGAGCCGGGGCAGAAAGCGCTTGCGTTAGATATCCTGCGGTGTGCAGGGGGTACCCGGGGGGCTTTCTTGTACGCTAGGACAGACGAGATACGAGCCCGGCCTGAAATGGCCAGCGCGCTGCTGCCAGTGCAGTAGAACTGGCAGTGCGCGGGGGAGGCAGCTCTTAGAAAGCAATGAAATGGTCTCTCCTGAAGTATTAGAACTTTCCAAACGTGGAGCGCATACAGCTCCGCATAAACAAAGTAGAAGAAATGCGCTTAGCCCGGATTAGTTTTAAGCAGGGCAGCGAGGTCTTGCCCTGTTGCGCTATTTTATGTAATTTTAACGCAAAACTCCGAGGGGTATTTCAACGCAAGAATGTCTGCTCGTTCCAATATTATCGCCCGCCGTGAAGCTCTCTGCGCCATGCACACGCGACTGTACCCGGACCCGATAGCTGACCGGAAGCTGCGCTCTGCCAGAGCTTCCGCGTTGAAAAGGGTTAACCCGACTGCCCGCAAAGCAGGCGATAAAAGCGCATGTCTGCCTATCGATTGTGATTAAACGGCAGCGCTGACGCGGCGTTCCCTTGATGCTTTCTTCCTCCTTTCCTGTAGAAATGGAAGCCAGCTGCTCCAGGTCCAGCGCGCCGTTCAAATCCTTTACGCTCTGTGCCACTTGCTTCGCCATCGTGCGTGGTGTCGTTCTCCAATCTGCGCTAGGAGCACTGGAGAAGTGACGGACCCCCCACACCCCCCCCCCTGTATAGAACTCTTTAGGAAGACATTCTATGTTATTTAACCCGTTTCTGATGTTCGTTCAGCCCTGACAAAGCAGCTGGAGGAGCGTTATGAAGCGGACATGCCGGGGTTAAACCCTGCCCATCAAGCTGCGCTGCCGGAACCCAAGAGAGCTGAGGATACGGACCAGAAATTACCAAAGCCGCCGCTTCAGGTACCCGAACGGGGGGGGGGGAGAGCGTTATTCGGGGTCCGGTCCCCAGAGGCAGTGTACTTGGATATCGCAGCTTGTTTTTGGGCAGCGGTATGGGGATTCCTGCCCGTGGCCCCCGCGGACAGCCATCGCACTGCCGTCGTATTGTAACAAGTTTTTTTTTTCATGGTTTTCATTTATCTTGACCTAGAAACCAAGGAGACCGAATAAACGGGGTCCTCCCAACTTAAACCCGCATCCTACGCCCAGCCAAACAGCTGAAGACAACGAGCAGAGGCCGGATCAGGTGGAGGCGAACCAGCCTGTCATCAGGTACTGACCGCGGGCCGTGCGATGCACCGACTACTAGCCGGCAGCAATCACCGGGGGGAGGCGGCATCTCGGCGCGTGCCTTGTAATAAAGGGCTCTGTTACGTATGGTTAATGCGGTATATATACGTTAACTTCGTGGGGGAGGGGGCTCACGGATAGCCATTTAGCCGTTAAGCACTTAAATGCGGCTTCCTGGGTAACGGCTCGCAGGCGGCCCTCTAAGGACTTTCCACAAATACCCAGAGCTGACTTCCTCCACGCTACCTCCCGGAAAATGATTTGTTTAGTTTAGGGACCGAGTCAGCTCAGCCTCCGGAAGCCATGTGGTGGGTCGCGCATGGCTGAGAGTTTTAGGGGTGCGCCCTCCTGTGTGCCAAGTAATGACTTTTTAAGGTCACGTGACATAAGTAGCCGGGCGGCAATGTGTGAATGTTCTGTGCACACAGCTGGCGAGGAGCCGTCATAGAACCCGTCCAAGCGTCCGACGCGCCCCCGAGTAAAGTGCAAGAACAGACTAAGGCAGCCCCTCAAGATATCGCAGACCAAAAGGATCCAGGTACTCGCCGTCCCCGTCTGTTCCGTGATGCCTTTTAATGGCCGTCTGTCCGGGTCGGGGGCCGTAAGATCCATAACGCTGCAATGTTTCGTTCAGTGCCCGTCAACGAGCGCCAGGAGGCTGTGATAGAAGCGTTCCGGCACGCGTGGAAAGGATACAAAGACTTCGCCTGGGGTCACGATGAGCTAAAGCCCATCTCCAAGTCCTTCAACGAGTGGTTTGGTCTGGGGCTCACGCTTATCGACGCCCTGGACAGCATGTGGATTATGGGCCTAAAAGATGGTAAGTTTTCCCTACTTGCCTTTGGATTCCGTTACAAAGTTTTAGTTCCCCCAAAAAACAAAATAGTTCAGTCCTTAAATCTTATCGAGCAGCAGGGTTGGGGTTCCGCTCGTAGCGCGAGGCATCTTATTCCTGTAACACGGCGGCTCCTATGTTCCAGAGTTTGACGAAGCCAAAGACTGGGTGGCCACCAAGCTGACCTTCGATAAAAATGTTGATGTCAACCTGTTTGAGAGCACAATCCGGATCCTGGGTGGACTTCTCAGCACGTACCACCTGACCAAGGACTCGCTGTTCCTGGACAAAGCTGTAAGTCCTGCCGCCTCTTTGTTGGAGACCCCAAAATGTAGCTCTGTCGCTAGGACCACGTTTCAGACACGTAGGTGTAGTCTGCCTGAAGTCAGGAGTCGCCTGATTCCTCCACCACCATCTTTACGACGCTTTATACATAAACTGACTCTGTAGAGGGTGAAGCAATGGCTGCCTTTCCATACTGTGTCCTCTTTATGTCCGTAGACAGACATCGGCACCCGCCTGCTTCCAGCGTTCAACACCCCGTCTAAGGTGCCTTTCTCTGATGTGAACATCGGCCGAGGTACAGCCCACCCGCCGCGTTGGACGTCCGACAGCACGGTGGCCGAAGTGACCAGCGTCCAGCTGGAGTTCAGGGAGCTTTCTCGCGTCACAGGGGACGACCGGTACCAGGTGACCTCTCCTTCTGATTGTTCGGCCATCTTTGGTCCGGAGACGTCTATTACATTTTTTTTTTCTTTCCTCCCCTCTTTTCTAGAAAGCGGTTGACCAGGTGACCCAGCACGTGCGCGGCCTCTCGGGAAAACGCGATGGACTGGTGCCCATGTTCATCAACACAAACAGTGGGCAGTTCACCCACCTCGGAGTGTTTACTCTCGGAGCCCGAGCCGATAGCTACTACGAGTATTTGCTCAAGCAGTGGATCCAGAGCGGGAAGACAGAGAACACGTAAGTTCCGCGTACAAATACCACGGTGAGACGGTTTTTTGCTTCATTGATTTGAAGGTAACGTTTATAATGATTAAAGCCGGAGGACAGTCTGGTATCCCATGCCGACCGTCCTATGTGTTGGACAGGGGCAGGGGTTGCGTTCTGGGGGGTTATGTATTATAACTTTTGGGGTCTTCTGCAGGTTTTTGGAAGATTATATGCAGGCGATTGAAGGTGTTAAGAAAAACCTGCTGCGAAAGTCTGAGCCCAGTCAGCTGACGTTTGTCGGGGAGCTGTCTCACGGACACTTTAGTCCCAAGATGGTAAGGGCCGGGGTGTAAACACCACCTCTGGTATACTCTGTACTTTGTATGCTATTCACGCGACCAGCAGTGACGTTGGGTTCCTCATCCACTGGGAAACCAGATTAAGCCTCGGAGGCCAACGCGGTTTGGAAACCTATAGCCGTAGTTTGATCGTCTCCTTAATCCTCTCCTTAGGATCACTTGGTTTGCTTTCTTCCGGGGACCTTAGCCCTGGGAGCCCACAACGGCATAACGGCCGATCACATGGAAATCGCCGCTGCCCTGATGGACACCTGTTACCAGATGTACAAGCAGATGGAGACCGGTCTGAGCCCCGAAATATCGCACTTCTTTCTACATGCGCAGAAAGGCTCTAAAGATATAGATGTCAAGGTTTGTATTTTTGAGCAGGTCTCCAAGGACCAAAGCATAGAGATATCGGCGATCCACCCGCTAGAAAGCGCTCCGCGTCACCCCTCTTCCCTTCTCACCGTTCTTTCCTTCTTCCCGGTAGCCTGCTGACCGCCACAATCTCCTACGGCCCGAGACGGTGGAGAGCCTCTTCTATCTGTACCGGTTCACCGGAGATACAAAGTATCAGGACTGGGGCTGGGAGATCCTTCAGAACTTCAACAAATACACTCGGGTCAGTATTATTCTGCGGGCGCCCGATAATTCATCGTTTGGGACACTCTGTTAAAACGTATCTGTCTTCTCAGGTCCCTACCGGTGGCTTCACCTCCATTAACAACGTACAGAGTCCAAGCCACCCAGAGCCGAGGGACAAAATGGAGAGCTTCTTCCTCGGGGAGACCCTCAAGTATTTATTCCTGCTCTTCTCTGACGACGTGGACCTCCTCAACTTGGACAAGTACGTCTTCAACACGGAGGCTCACCCGCTCCCTATCTGGACATCTTAATCTTTCCCGTCCTGGCGATGTCGTCCTCCAAATCTTCTTCCCCCCCCAGGATCCGATTCTTTCACAGCTGCTGTTACTGACATTTTCATGATATTCCTGTTTTTTTAATACCATAACGAGCGAGAAACTTTGTAGCTCTCTGCTCTAAGCGAGTCTGAATGACTTGGGCGCAGGCGGCTGGTCTTGGACGAAGAGCTCCGGCTTGAAGTAGCCTTTGGGCTCGTATAGAGCTCTCTCCCTCCCCATGGAGAAGGACGACCATCAAGTGCCAGAATTTAACCTCCTTGCTCCTGAGATTCGCCTGCTTTCCGAGCCTCAAGGAGTTTGGTGGCCGTTGGGACGTCTCTGTAACGTTCCTCGTCGCGTTGTAGGGAAGGTGCATCTCGCGTGATACATTTCCAAACCTCAGGGACGGAAGCTTTCGGGAGCCTAACGAGCTTTATCTGAGCCCTCGGAGCAAATTCTTGACCGATAAGTTAAGCTTTTTGGATGGCGAAATACAGCGGGGGGTGATGTCTGTAGCCCCCTCCCCGATACACATCTGGTAAAATGCCGACTGCCTACTTTTCTGCTGTCCTACTTTATATACAGGGAGCCTGTGAATGACACCAACCCACCCTCCCCCGCGCACCCCGATGAATTAAAGAAGAATATTCTTAAAATGTAAATATTACGGATTATAAACCAAAGGGTAGTTTCTCTCCTCCCGGCTTTCAGCTGCTATCCGCGCCAGTAATTCATAAATTGCGAAACGCGGCAACATGGCGGCTGCTCTAACCGAATAAACCGTAAGGTGCGGCTGCCGTGTTATCCAAACGGTCCACAGGTTCATTCGCCCTGTTTCTTGGTGTTTTGTTATATTCTCTCGCATCCGTGTGAATCTAATCTTCAGCGGCATGTAATTAAGGAGGAAACGCAGGCGCTGATTTACACTTCTTCTTCTGTCAACCGATAACAATAATAGTCTAGGATGAGCCAATACAGCTTTTTAAAGAATTTATTATTTTTGATGTTTTATGGCCCGGGGCAGAGAAATCCGACGTGAATTTTATTTTTCTGCCGCAGTCCCTCCGGTGCATGTTGGAGGGGAAAGTCTGGTGTTTTCTTTCCAGGGATAGAGTAGAAAAAATGTTGAGATTTTTTTTTGTTTTTTTTATGTGAAATTACAAAGATGTTTTCAGAATAATATATACGCTATAATATATATATATTGATCAAGTTTTATTTTATTTGGGATTCAAATGGTTTTTGTGTGTAAATGTATATATTACGGATTTAATTCTATAATCTTAACCCTTAAAGGGTTTGCGCAGTGTTGGCTGAGTGGTCCATACCTATGATTTTTGTAAAATAGTGTTTTTTCTCTCTCTCTCTCGGTGGGAATGCCCAGAGCCGACCGGTTTGTGGTTTTTAGCAATTCGCTGATCCTCTTCGCTGTAGGTTTTTTGTAGTAGATGTCAGCGTAATGTGAAATGAATCGTAACCTAAACGCCCCGCATTGAAGTGTTTTTGTGCTTATTTCCTGAATATTTGGAAATTTCACAATTTGAGAGTTTTGCCGTCACATTCCAGGTTATTTTTTTTAATTTTTTTATATGTACCTAATATTATAAAAATCTTTTATTTCCCGTTGCGCTTTATGTGGGAGACCCTCCCCCCCTCTTGTTCCCCGTCACAGGGTATAAATCGCCCTGAGCTATCTGTGATAATCGTGTTACGGAGGGACCTGCGCGGCTGGAGACAATCTCTAGCGCTGGAGGCTCATGCGCCGGCCGCTAAAAGAACAGGAAGTGGCTTACAACTTCCCGCTTGGCCTGGCCAATGGGATTCTGATACAGTCTGCACCAAAGGATCATGGGAAACGGGGGAACCAAATGTGGCGGTTCTGCTTAAGGAATAATAACGAAGTACGTAGCGGTTGCGATGAGCCGTCCCGAGTTTATTCCGAAGCTTTGCCATCGTTCTAGAATTCTTTTCTTCTCAGGAGTTTAGGCTTTCTCGTTGGCGCAGGACTTTCCTGCGGTCCGCTCTCGCCTTCTCCCACGTTTTGTGTTCGGAACTTTTTGGCTCAAACCGTTCGCCCCTTTGGAATATTATAATTCACAGAAAGTACGTTTAATTCTACCTGTCGGGGGTTCATTAAAGACTTTCACAAACGACCTCCGCCTGTTTCTCTTTAATCACTGATGTGTTGAGTCCCTCGTGGGCAAGGAAACCAGTTGGAAAGGGCTCTAAGGAAGTAAAAAAAAATATATTTTACAACCGTTGCGGTTCACGGCCGGACTGACGATCGCAAGGAGGCTCTGGCCCTTTAAGGCCTACACCACCTGATGACGTCAGTGTGACTGATGGCGAGATACGTGCGGCTCCACGCAATGTTTTTATGCTCATGTTGTGCACGGCCAGGCATATCCGTCCGCATGCTGCAGCACCCAAGCTGCAGCTGGAGTTGCCCAGTATGTGCCAGTTGCCCAGTCCGGGGTCTTGTTACAAAGATAATTTGTCATCCTAGAAATTATATTGCTGGTTAAAATATTAAACTATGAGAATTGGCGCTAGGAGGGTAAATTGTCTCCAAAAATAGGCATAAAAGAAATAACCTAATAAGATGCTACCAGCATGGGAAGGGCAGGGAATAAAGTAACGTCTGAAGAAGACATATCGGGGCGAGAGGCAAAACTTCTCCGGTCACAAAAAGCGTATTCTCGGTCCAATAAAATGTAACAAAATAAAAGGAAACGGCGCTAAATAAAACGTGGGCTTTGAGAGCGTATGGTGGCTCGCTGGGAAAATGCTGGCCGGCGCGGGTTTAGATCTATTGCACAGAGCTGAACACGAGAGAAGAAAATGAAATCTGACGGCAGCCAACCTGTCCGGTCGGCCGGCTTTGTTTGAGACATTCCTTTGGTCTTTGTAATCGGAGCAAGTCCAGGCTTGCTGTTCTCTTACCTGCCCCCTGCTAAATCAATCAGCCCTTACAAAGCAAAGCCGCAGGGGTCACTTGTGTTTGTGTTACGATGAACGGTGCGCGACGATATCGCCAAGCGCCGGAGATCCGAGAGACGATACTCCTTCTATACGTGCAGGGGAGTCGGTAGGTCTTGGGCCGCGTTCTGTCCGGAAGTTTCCTTCACGAGTTTCGCGGAGGGTTGAAGAGTAAAGGAAGCCAGAAGAAGGTTGAGGAGTCGGTTTATGCCCCGGGTTTTCTGGTGACGCCGCCGGAGAGTGAAGTCATCCCAACATGCAGAACGGCTCCGACGTCAGCACCTTTACCTCCGAGGATTACCCGGAGAAATTACTCAACAGGATCTGCCAGCTTCGATCACGGAATGAACTGTGCGACGTCACCTTAGAGGTGGACGGGGTCCTGTTTCCGGCCCACAGGATAATACTGGCGTCGGCGAGCACCTACTGCAAGCTGCTCTTCGCCGACTCCGACTTGGGCGACACCGTCAGGATTAAAGACGTGACCCCGAGGGGTCTGAGAAATATCCTGGAATTTATTTATTCCAACAAACTTTCTCTGTCTCTGTCCAACGTTGAAGACACCATGGAAGCGGCGGAGGTTCTGCTGGTTCGGGAGGCTATAAAGCTGTGCTTTCAGTTCTTAGAAGATGGCTTGGACCAAGACAACTGCTTGGACGTCTTAAATGTAGTCAAGAAACACGGCCCCGAAGAGCTCAAGCAAAAAGCCATGGAGTTTGTTGGCCGACGTCGTCAACGCGTACCGGGAGACTTCGATGACGTTGATAAGACGACGCTGTGTGAAATTCTGGATAGGAAGAACATCCCGGGTTACAGCGAGTTGGATTTATTTAACTGTGCGGTGTCTTGGTTGCAACGCGATGATTCCAGGCTGAAGGAAGCCGGGGATGTCTTAAAGAGAATAAGGTTTTCGCTGATTCCGCTGGAAGATCTCCAGAAGCGCGTGAAGGAGACGCCGATCATGAAAACCGACTCCGGCTGTTTCAGGTACCTTCAAGACGCCTTGAGGTATCACTCCCGAATCTACGCTCAGCCGGCGCTCGGCTCCGAGAGCTCCTCCATCAGGTCGAGCGCCGAGAAGCTCCTGGTCCTTGGAGGAAGGACGGTGGACAACCAGGTCTGTGGGAACGTTTGGGTCGAAAGCCAAGATGGCGGCACGTGGACGGACGTCGGAGAACTACGTACGCCGGTCTACAATCACTGCGTGGCCGTCGTCAACGACTTCTTATTTGTGATCGGAGGGCAAACCAGATTCGACCCGTCAGGAAAGCATCCATCGAACGAGGTAAACGCAAGTTTACATGAGATACACACAGCACCCAAATCATAGAATAGAAAAGGTGGGGATCTCTCGACACAGGAATTTAATAAAAACAGCACATTTTGGTAAAAGAGAATGCATAAAACACGCATTCATACCCTGAACTTATCGGCGCCGGGAGAACGAATGCAGGGGGTGTTCTGTGCTGGATACAGTAACAATAATACAGACTCAGACATTCTAAGACTGGATACAGTAGTTTAGGAGGTCCCTGTCCCACAGAGCTTACAGTCTAGAGATACCTAGAACGTAAATTTGGGTCTGGGGGAAGGATTTTTTCTTCTTTTATTTGAGTTTCTGCGGTTTATGTAGCTGCCGGTGCGTTCAGCGCCGCGCTCCTCCGTATAATGGCAGGGGACGCTTGGTGTCTTGCAGGTGTTTCGTTTCGATCCAAGGAGCGGGACCTGGCTGCAAGTCGCCGGCATGTTGGAAAGAAGGACGCGTTTCCACACCGGGGTGGTCGCCGACCGCATAATCGCCGTCGGAGGGGGGACGCTGTTGGGGAATCTCACTCACACGGCGGAAGAGTACCAGCCGGCGGAAAACAAATGGGAATTCACGGCGCCCTTCCCGATGCCGGTGGCAGACCACGCTGGCGCGACGCACAAGGGCATCTTGTATATCTCAGGTAAAGACTCGATGTGTGGGATCAGCTTCTTCTACGATGATGGCGGCTGAGAAATTGTATTGATTGTCGTGTTCTTGGCAGGAGGGTATTCGGCAGGGAAGACTTCGAACGACCTGTACAGCTACCTGCCGCGGCTCAGGCGCTGGGTGGCGAATCGCGCCATGGCGTTCGCTCGCTGTGACCACGGCATGGCCGCCATCGGGGACACGATATTCTGCATCGGTGGCCGCACGCTTAACGCGGTAAGTCAATGCATGGCCTCACTCGAGTTAGGTGTACTCGATAACGGTCACTCACTGCACATATCCAGCCGACATCCACAATTATGCCATTCGGCAGCCACTAGCCTTAGAGGGCCATCCCCAGTCTGGCCCTGGTAGCCACCACCTTGGGTCATGAAGTGATCCTCCCTCCTCATTAAGTTGATCCTCTTCTTTGACGTAAAATGCCGGCTCAGATCAAAGGTTCCCCTCGTCTTCAACCCAAAAATGATACTCATCAAATTAGGAAAAACACCAAATATTGTTTTTTTGCCCTAATCAGAACCCTTGTGTTTTCGCTCCAGGCTAACGAATGGATCCACGTGAATGAGACGGAGTTCTACAGCCCCGTTACTGACCAGTGGGGCACTTTAAAGATCTCGTCCTTCGACTGCTGCCAGTTCAGCGTAGTCGCCCACCGGTCCAAGTTATATCTCACCGGCGGGGGGTCCTTACGCTGCATGAACAAAGAAGACAGCGTGTTTGTCTATGACCCCGAGGCCAAGACGTGGAAGAAGGCTGGCTCTCTGCCCCGTCCACTGGTAGACCATGCCTCCTGCACCATCAAACTGCCCCATCACATGGTGAAAAACCTGGTGGAGAAAGAAGAGGACAACCCAGCCGGTGCCAACCTGAAGAAATCAACACTCAAGTTATTTATTACAAGCAAACCTGAAAGAGAATAAAATAACGCCCCAAAAATCATGTTTCTTATTTATTTCTGTCCCTTTTGGGGTTCTTATCTTATTCTCTTCTCCGCCTTCTTCTCAACTCAACATCTTTAAAACCCCACATTCATCTCTTGGGGGTTAAAATCAATTAAGTGCTAAGGGGTTAATACGTAAGGGGTAGAGCCCTCAGACACAAATCAAACAGGAATCTCCGATAATGATTCAAAAATGTATCTTTTCTGGTGATTAGAAGATTCTTTTTTTTTTTGAATAAGTAGAAAGGAGATGCTATGGCAACCGTCATGGAATGTGACCGCATTGCATCGGAGCAGTGATTTAACCGCAGCACCGGTGTGTGCCATTGGATGAGTTTGGGAAGATACGTTCAACATTTATTATTATTATTGTTTTAGTATTATATTATTTAATTGTGTGTTGTTATTGTTTTATTATTATTATTATTATTATTGTTTTATTATTATTCTCCTGTGGGGGCAGCGGACGTCCCGTGTAGAAGAAGTTACGTTGTAACCGCTGCCTTTGTACAGGAGATGAAAGTAATTCTGTGGTTGTATTCGATCTTTGTCTCAAAGGAAGTCACGACGAGCGCGTATGTCTCTTTTAAATGGGATTTAAAGCACCTTGTGATGTCATCACTATAAATAACATAATATGTCACGTACCGAGGAATATGTATTAGGTGCCTCCAGCGCGCGTCACCCCCGTGCGGCGATATAAAGATAATCGGCGTTCAGATCATAATAGAAGCGTCTAAAAAGCACCAGGAATCCAGAATAATTGCTCTGTTTATGTCGAGCGTTCCGATTATTCCGATTCTGCGTTGTTATCTTCACTTGAAAAACGCTTTTCCGCGAGCGCTCACTCTGTTTATTCAGCTACTGAGTCATCTCGGTCAAATTTCCGGTTGTTTATGTTTTCAGAATCATTAATTCAAAAATAAAACGAATAAATTCTATATAAAAGGGGGTATCGGAGCGTTAAAGTTGTTTGTTATCCGAGTCCTGCGTGGCCGGTGTGTCCGGTGCGGCTCACCCTGTCCCGTCTACAGCGAATCCATGAAATTGTTGCGCACCGAGCACGAAACACGGACATTTAATCGGATGAAAAGAACCGGGGTTTGGGATGTTCTTCTTCCATGGTTGGCTTTTGGTTACTTTTGGTTCCACCAATGAGATCTCACAACGTCCTCGTGATGACTCAGGAGCCCCAACTCAACGTTCATCTCTTCTTTGTGGCCGATTGATTTTCGCTTTGGGTTGAAAGCCCTGACAATGTGTGTGGGGGGGGGGTAAATGCCGTGGGTTTTTTTTCAGATTTCGCTATTGTCTCGCATGGTATTTCAAACCTCGCCTCTGTTGTCTCGCACCAAACTCCACCACCGCTGAGATATCACCGTCTCCAACACAAGTCTTCCAGCCGGGCTTCCATCTTGGGCAGGCTGTTCTTGGCTTTTTAGGTCATCAGAAGTCTAAAATGATGAGGCAGGTACCGGCACAGCCCAATGGTCCCAATGCCGGTTTTTATGCTTCTCCTCCTTCACCCAACTCCATACCTTGGGGAGACTCTTGTTGGCTTTTGGCACAGGTGGAGTTGGCCAGAAGTCCTCGTCATCATCTCTTCTTCTTTCACTTGAGCAGAGCCAAGGAATGGGACGAGGTCCTCATCTCTGCTGAAATGGAAGAAGAAGAGATGATAAGGAGGACTTCTGGCCAACTCCACCAAGATGAGTCTCCCCAAGATAACCAACAAAACCAGCACCAGGAGCAGGCGTTCCCAGTACCTGCCTCATCTTTCCCGATGTGCTGAAGGTCCGAAGAGATCTAACAAATCGGGGGTTCCTTCACAACGTTTTCTTCAGGCTCCAGAATGCTGAAACCAATTATCTTTGGCCACCAAACACGAAAACATGAAATTAATGGCGGTTCCAACTCAGATCACCCCAAAAACTACCCCCAAAAACTACCCCGGTGAGTAATAATGTAAACCAGGTGGAATTACTGAGTTTACCTTCATTAAACCTAAATTCCCAACAATTAAAACAATTTCCAACAATTATTTCTTTATCATAAATATTTCCTTAAAAGCGAATAATAGGCATTTTCACCCAGAAACGGTTTTAATAATTAAATTTAGATTTTTAATCTCTCTGCTATAGGAAAATAGCTGTACATTTTCTGTTGCTGGTTACCTCGGTTACCGTATTTTATCGATCCATTTGGAAATAAAGATCGGATTTATAGCTTTTTGATGAAGTCGCGTTTATGAAGACGAATAAATCTTGGCTTTAATAGTAATTTCTGAAATTAATTCGATATTTTCAGTTTGTGAATCGAATGTGAAAATAAATCGTTCCCAAATCGACAGTAAAATCCGTCCAATTAAAATGCCCCGGGAAGCGACTGCCCGGGAAGGGAGGATTTATAACCCGGCGCCGGCGTTTATACGGAAATCCAATCACCCGGAGCCAACGAAAAGCAAATGAAACTCGTATATTACTGGGGGCGAGACGCAGGCGTCTGGGGTAATTTATACCTTAATAAGAAGCCCCCGTTTGTAAATGTAACGGGGGAATGCGGCTGTAAACACGGATTTTATAAATGCAGGTAGTAGTTGGTACAAGGTGCGGACCCTTTTGAATTTTATGACTGCGGAGGTGTTTGTTAATCGGCACTGCCTTCCAGCAGAGGTGGTAGAGGCTAATACAGCGAGGATTTGTCAGGCTTTCGGTCTTTTCTGTGACCTTCGATGGCACCTTGGCTCAGGGGTTGGATTTGGTGCATGGAGAGCCCCCCCACATCTCTGCCGGACATTTATCCTTTAGGTGACATCGATTCCTTTTATTGGGCCGTCGGAGACCTCAGACGTCTCCTCTTCAGACGGAAGCGTCCCCATCTATCATGGACCCGCAGGGGATCGCTGAATCGCTGCATGTAATCAGAAAGTCCAATATCCCGATCAATAACAGCCAATCAATAAATCAATAACGCTACAAGACAATGAATCGCCCGTCGGGGGGTCTGCGGAGATCAGACTGTGCTGCGGAAACCGCCCACCAGGGGGCGCCATAACCCAGCGGGAAACACAATAACCATGGATTAACATGCTGAGTATGGGGGGGAGGGGGTAATTATTTTGGGGTCTCTTTATATAATTTACCAAAGGTCGCTGGGGTCCCCCCTGCCCGCGTCCCCCCACCGCGCAGGACTCTGTATGTTAATTACGGTCCTTTCATCGCCTCCAAGATTCTACGATGAAGTCACGGAACAAATCAATTATTAATCAGGGAAAGGGAATTCTGCGCGGCGGCCTTTACTTCCCCACCGGGACGCCCATCCGCGTATCTAATA
>VKOC01006750.1:0-14088 GCA_009364415.1 Spea multiplicata
TATATATAGTTTTTGCACAAAGCAAAGTTTTTAGGCAGCTGCATATCAGCCAACTCAGTGTGGTGTTTGACCAGTGAAAACCACTCATTGATGAACTCCAGGTTTGCAGATACAGGAGGTTCATTGGAACTAAAGGCTTTTGTCGATACTAGCATATGTCACCCAAGGAGAAAAATCCTTTTCCATAGGACATCCACTTTAAGGAAAAGGCACTTGAAGGGTAATTTATAAGACTATTATATCAAAATAAAAGAATAAACGCAGAGATGGAGCAACTTGATAAACGGCTTGGAGCGTTTTGTCTTAACTCTCTGACTTCACTATTCATTATGAAGGGTCCACACTAGGACAGGGTTCGACAAACCCTGGGCGTCACATCGACTAGAAACCACTTCCTGGCCTACAGGGTTTTTTTTCCCGATAGGGGTAAAAACTGGCACCCTATGCTTTGCTGCAGGGGCATTACGTTGCCCCTCTGGGTACCTCACCGTACCCGCGTCACCCTACCCCCGAAAGAAAGCATAGGGCGCCAGATACACAATGGCAGAAGATAAGCAGTGTCTTGTCAGGTCCCTACGAAGTGTGTGTGGAGGGGCAGTATGGTGTATGTATGTGTATATGTATAGTGCTGGAGTCAGTCTGTGCTTACACAGTTATGCTAGACTCGTATGCATATGTATAGTGTTGAAATCAGACATTCTTTGACTGCAAACCAATAAGTTATATAAGAAAATAAAAACATGATTGGGGAACAAAAAGATGGCTCCTAATTTTTTTGGCTGGCTCCTAGATCTAAACCAAATTTGTTGACCCCTGCACTTGGACATTTGTCCAGTATGAAGGCAAGCACAAAGCATAATTCAACATCTAAGCAGACTTTGAAGAAACCATGTTGATTTTATTAAACAAGAACAGCCAAGATGTTCCTCCAGCAGCTCACTGAGATGGATCTTCACATTGTGTACAGCTGAAACAGAATCTTTCTCTTTAGTGAATACCTTGAGTTACGGGTTGGGAAAATATGTGGAATATAGAAGCCAGAAAGTGACGCAAACTTACAGTAGGGTTACCAGACAGCTCCTTTAACTAGGGACTCTAACAGAAAAGGTATACAGCAAGGCTGCCTTACTGACTGCTGTCGTGCATACTACATATTTCATGTGAGTCACTGATTACAAAAAAATCCATCTGGTAACTCTCCCAGAGGGATCAACAAAAAATATAGAAGCCAAGGCTCCCGGCTCCTAGGATTTGTAAACTCCTTAACATTTTGCACAATTATGTATTATATGAAAGGGTCATCCTTACACAAAATACATCAATCTCAAAATCCCACTCGCGCTATACTTGTGCAAATGGACCATTTGGTCCGTTCGTTTTCAGACAAGAAATTCTGTTTCCTGTTCTTTTGGTTTGGACAAAACTCAGAAGGCTTTTTCCATTAGTAAAAGAAATTTGTCACCGTCTCTTAAGCTCTGCAATGCTCTTGTTTCTGTACCTCTCTTTCTTCGTGAATCTGTCTGTTCTGTTGCTATGTCTAACCCCTCCCCTTCCCACTTACCTGTGAAACTTTCTCGTCCACTGCCACTGGGGCAGTATTTAGTTCAAGCTCATATACCATATGCCTGCACACACACTGGTATATACTGTGCTATATGCATGTGCCAATTACGGTCCAGAAACCTCCTATATGTATTACACACAGTTATGCGTGTCATGCAGCCCGCATTATATTTATATGGGTATAAATTGGAGAGAAGAAAAAGTTGGCGTTAGTTACCTGGTATCTGCGTGTACAAGGAAACAAAAGCACACAGATAAACCCCACTAAGCCCCCAGAGGAAAGCGTTTCGTGCTAGACGTTGCTCCCCCATCTTTCGTCGGTTCTTCCCGTCCCTGCAGCTGTGTGGATGAGTCACAACGTGGACTTTTCACGCTTGCGCACTCAGCTAAGCTGCTCGCCCTACGTACTGCGCATGCCCTTCCGGGGCACCTGCTATCGCGCATGCGCCAAATGTGAACCATGCGCCCCCCCCTCGAACTAGGGCTTGCTGCAGGGCACAGTGTAGATTGTCACTGTCCAGCTGATGGACTACATCTCCCATGATCCTCGACATGGCCTTGTAACTCATGGGAACTGAAGTCCAACCTCAGTTGGGGACAGAGTGACAGCGCATACCTGTATCCTGCCTACCAAGCGAAGTGCATTTTAAAGCAATACCACTTTTTATTTTATCCCCATGGCTCCCACTATTATATATGAACTGGTACATATAGGTCAATAAAACAACGAAACTAAAGAAATAAACTTGTTGCGTGGCTGCGGTTCGCGTTGTTATGTTTCATTTCTATCGCTATCAATTGGGCATTTAGATCTTCACATTATAGAGACGGTTGAGTTTCTGTGAAGAATAACGTAACTCCAGAGTCTCTGATGTAAATACACTCCCAGTGTGTACGTCCCCTCTTGATGACATTTGCTTTCCGACGTAGTTGATTGGTCAACATTCGAAGCGGCCGAAGCTGAGTGACGTCACTGCGCCAGGCGGGAAAAACAAAAATGGCGTTGTGACTATCATTTCGAAAAAAAAAAAAAGTAATTGAACCAAGAAATTCGAGACTGAGGTATTAACCTAAGAAAAAATAGAAAGACCTTTTGAACGCTGTAATTTATTTTTATATGTTTAGGTCTACGCTCTCAGGAAGGTGAGTTCTTATAGTGAGTCGTTTTCTCTGCTTTGATTCAAGCCGGTGTTTATGGAGACAGTATATATATATACTGTCCTTGCTGGAGAAACCTGGTAATGTTGTCTTGTGGTGATTTAGTGAACTTTGAAGTGAAAGTTAAAACTACAACTCTCCTGAAAACATTCCCTTTAGTGAATAAGCCCCAACTTTACAAGACATTGTCTGCAAGCGATCGTGATTTGGAATAATTTCGCTTCAGGTAAGTAAATGTGATGTCTTTACAGGTCTGCCTTTCGGAAGTGTTTTCGTGTCTGTGGGTGTGTGGCGGCATTTTATTTCTGCATTCACGTCCATATTATATGTGGTGCGCTTCGTAAGATCATATTTCAGAAAGTTTGTTTTAAGACAAAGATCATATGTTGGGCTTACTGAATGTAACACTTTTGTAATTACAGTGTTGCAAACATCTTCTAGCCCATACTCTTCTAGCGTGTAAAAATATTTGCTTGTTCATACATTTTACAGGGAACACTCAATTGTCCAGTGACACAAAAGCAGGCATTGATAGGTTGTTGTCATAGCAACCGAAAAAAGCTTCTTAAAGGCTCTGATGTTTTGCGTGATTAAACTTCTGAATAATAAAATGAGAGATTAATGCTTATTTACCTAGGAAGTGGGAAAAATCATCAGACACCAATATATAAGGAGTATTTGTATTCTAATCCATTCTCCTTTAGAAGGATAGTCTGTTCTTCGTATATATATGTCACCCACTTATTTAGAATCCTACGCATAGCTGTGGGGCTAGACAAAGGTGTCTGTATAAGCGGATCGAGTATCTCTTCATCTTACGTGAAAGCCTGGTTATAAAGCGCCTTTGATTATTGACATCTGGATTAGGAAATCGTCAGGTTGTGCCTTGATTTAATTCTGCTTCAGAATTTATTTTCTAAACACTTGTAAAAGTTTCCCTCTCAGCCCATCTGTGATCTGTCTTACATCTGAGCTATCTTTGTAACAATCACACTACGTTCATACCTGCCAATTGTGTCTGCAGCTACTCCTTTATCAGAACATAATTCTATCCAAATATATTAAGTGGGGCATTACTAGGGTATTTCAGCTCCCTGTTTTAACTATGATTCTATATTCATCTATGAAAGCCCAAACCTGATCGGTCATGGCTGCATCAAAGGGATGAGCTGCTCTGTGTACGTTGGTGAGATGGGTTTCAAGAAAGCACCCCCTTAGTTTTGCATAATGAATATTTAAACCCCATTAGTTTCGCTACAAACAATTGTAGGCTGCATTTCAAAGAATAACTTGATCTAAGAAGGATTTATTAAAGCTGTACAAGATTGTCTTTGCTGTTTTTTTTCTTGTAATCACCATATTGTGGTTGTAATTTCAGGGGCAGCAATAAAAATGGAGGACGCAGAAACACGATTCACTCATCTCCTCCAACCCATTCGTGATCTAACCAAAAACTGGGAGGTGGATGTAGCAGCCCAGCTTGGTGAATACTTAGAAGAGGTAGGTTTATTTCTGTATGTGGAATTTAAGTTTGCTCAAACAGGAGGAACTGATTTTCCCTGTAGTTAGGTTGTATAACTGTGTTTTAAACACCGTAAAATTATGCATGGTATTTCAATTTTTATGTAGTTAGGTTGTATAACTGTGTACATGTTGGAAGACAGGCAGACAAAACTTGGGACCAAAAAACAAAGAGCAGCAAATACCATAAAAAGAAAGACCCCCCCCCACCTGTGTCAGGCATAAATATTGTGAATTCTGTCACACCAAGGGACCTCAATGTGTATGTTTTTTATGCTCCCTCTAGATTTTAAGCTCATTTGAGCAGGACCCTCCATGCTTTTTGTGTGTGCATATTTACAGGTTCAACACAGGTGCCTCATAAATGGTTTCCAGAGAAGGCTTTAATTTGCATGAGCCTTGTTGGGTTAAAATGTGATGGAGTCCCACTGATTCAGCTTTTTGGTAACCACCCCGGGAATCTGAAAGTGTTCTGCTTATTTTTTTTTTTGCTGTGCAAATCTTGAAACCAGCTTGCTATGTTTAAGGAGCTAGATAAAGGTACACCCATAGAAGTCGATATAATACCACACAAAGTTATAAGCGAGACTTAAAAATGTTTTCCTCGTGGCTATCTGACTCCTGGGATTTGTAAAGCCTTACATTAGCTCGCATTAGCATGTTTTTATGTTGTTTGTTTCTTTGAAAGTGGGAACGGTTGCCCTGTCACATTGGTACACTGATGTAAAATGCTTTAGAATTATTATCCTAATTTAACTTAAAAAGGTAGAAATAAGATTGAATGTGTGTACTAGCCTGTTGAACATTGCAAATCTAATATGTCTTATGTTAATATATGAAATGTAAAATATTCTTGTGGTTCATATAGCTGTATAAACCTTTTTTGTGTGTGTGCCAGTGCTTTTTTTAATGGTGTGTTCCTGAATGGTTTCTCCTCCATTTGTCTTTCTTTTTCAGTTGGACCAAATCTGCATTTCTTTTGATGGAGGTAAAACCACAATGAATTTTGCAGAGGCAGCTCTACTTATCCAGGGATCTGCTTGTATCTACAGTAAAAAAGTGAGTTTGTGACACTGGGCAACCTTTAGCAAAAAAGACTCTTTGTTGCTTTTTCTTATACCAAATAAAAATATAACTTAGAGATATTACAATGTTTTCTTTTGGTGGATCTATATGCTGTGGCCTGAACACACATTATTCACTTACCTGTGGTAGAAACTGCCCTTCTCGGTGAGCTGGCAATTCTTTCCACCCATTTGCTGCTTGACACCACAAACATTTAAAAAGACACGTAGCTATCATATGCATTAAAGTGCGTGTGATGGCCGGAGGGTCCCTTTAAATAGATATATGATAATAATATGAAGGTGTTATTATTTTTACCCATTTTCATTTTGAAAGAAGTTTGTAATACACCTTGTTCTCTTGGCAGGTAGAATACCTGTATTCTCTGGTGTACCAAGCGTTGGATTTCATCTCCAATAAAAAGTATGTACCTTTTATTGTCCACTTACCAACCGTGTTTTCACTGGTGTTGGATGCTTTAGTACTACCTTCGTGTTTGCTATACTTTGAAGTATAATATAGTAATTATTCTTGTGGAATACCATATTGGCACATCATGAATCTATCTAAGGAGATATTTTTTGTGCGTGTAATGGGATGAATGACTTGCTTCATTATGATTCTCTGAAACACCTTTCTTAGGAAAGACCATCAACCAACATCTGTGGGTGCAGATGGTGTAGACAAGGATGCAACGTTTGCGCATCGCAACAATGAGGATGAAGTAAGAAATAAATTCTTTTTTTTTTTTTTTTTACAAATTTGATATAATAAGCCATGTTACAAGCAGAAGTAATCATGATTCTGCAGACTATGCTATTGGTAACTATGAAGAAAATCCCTGTAACCAACCATTCCTGATGTCTTTCTTTCTTAGTTGTATGTTTGCACATTTCTTACTTTTGCTGCATCAAGTAGTTATTAGCAAATTGTTATATCTTTTTGTTGGTACTAAAACGTTTGTTTAACATAAAATAATCCAGCTAATGCATTACATTCAATACAGTGACTCCTCATGTATCTTTAACAATGATCTTTGTCTTCTCTTGTAGTTTCTGAGCCTTGATGATATAAGTGATCCCAAGAAAACAAATGTAGACATGAAGAAGGACCAAAATCCAAATGTAGGAGCTAAATTGGTGTTCTGTCTTTAGCCTTCCAGGCCACATTTTATAGCTAGTGTTTGTCTTTGTTTCCTTATTGTACATAGATTCACCAATACATCTGGACAAAGCTCTTTTCTAAATGCATAGAACAGATCTCTATTGGGTCCTCAATAGAATATCATTGCATACATTTTATCAAATTCATATATAAAAGCAGTGATTTACGACGTAGGTGGTGATTTGCTTTGTTCTCTTACCTCATTTAATTCTCTTAAAGTTTGTGAACATTGTCCCTTTAACTCCAATGGCATTGGTTCCTCCTGAAGAGGTGGAAAAGAAAAATAACCCTTTATGCAGGTATGCTTATTTATCTGACATTGATTATGTTATTGAATCTTCTAGTCTTCATCTGCGTTCTTCACATGCATATATTTTCACGACTGCAAGAATAATTTTATAGGTTTGTTTTAAAACTATACATTACACACACCTCTTGTTCTTTCTCCAAAATTGGATTTGCATTCCATCTATTGCTTGATCTCTCTAGCCGTAAAGGGGAGGTCCTTGCAAGTAGGAAGGACTTCCGTATGAACACTTGCACTCCTCATGTAAGCGGTGCCTTCATGGTAGAGCTGGCCAGAATGTCGCCTACACATTTCATGCAAAGATTGCACCAAGAGGAGATCAGCCAAAATCCAGGTATGGTAGAAGGAAAAGCATGTTCTCCACAGGGTGAGCAGGAGACCTCTGGGACATATCAGATTTGTACAGTTGTTAATTCTCCCGATATTTAATAGCAAACCTGCTAATTTTAATCTCCATTACCATCCATGCTTTAGTTTTCTACTACATGTTTATGTCTTTGTTTTCTAGTCATGCAGGATAAAAATATGGAAAATATAGAGTCGGATAATGGGGAGTGTGCTGCTCCTGTGCTAGTATTGAACTTCAGTGACAATGGAGGTGAGAAATGGAAGACCGGATATGAAGCCAAAGTGGTTGTCGGGCAATGTCAGAATTTAATTCTTCTCTTCCTGATGTAGCCCCCATAATGGATAATGGAGATGATGGTGGATTTATTCCACTTGATGAACCTCATGAAGCAGACGATCCTGGTGGAATAGTAGATGCAGAAATGGAGCCTGTAGAGCACATTGAGAGGAGAAAGGTATGAATGGTACAGCTACCAATACCGCTAGTGATTATGCACCCACACTACAAATCTTCTGCACTAAGCTCAAATGAAGTTTTTTTTTTTTGTTTTGTTTTTTTTTTTAAAGCCCTGATGCCCAAGTCGACACACACTGACAGTATTTCTTATTGTTTGTAAATTAGTTTTTTTTAGTATGCAGCAAACAGCGTATCCAGGACAGTCTGCATACTAATTAATGTGTTTACCAACAATAAAAAGTCCTGTGAGTGCGTGTCTACGTGGACATATACTGGATATATAATATGAGTGAAGTTTTTTTTTTAATTTTATTTAACTTTAGTGATAGTAACGGGTGAATTCATTAACTATTTACTAGTTGACGTGTGGGAATAAATTACAAGTGTACAGGTAGCAGGGTCAGCGTAATTTCTTATGGTTTTCAGAAAGATTAGTGTTTAGAAGTTTTGATAATTCATTCAATATGCTGCAGCAGATCATGATAGAAATCTCTCTAGTATGTTCATGTTTATCTTGCCTGTATTTTGTCACAAAATAACTGGATGATTGACTTTGATTATTCTTGGCACATATGACATCTTGGTAACGTATATACGTGTCATGTAGATGCAATCGGAAGGGAGAGGCTACGTCTTACGAGACAAGGCGGGTCAGCAGAATTTACCTCCAATTGTTCAGGTATAAAATTCTCACCGCCATGCCATCTTTGTACTGTTCTTTTTTCCAATGTTACACGTGTGCTGTCTTTTGGTTGATTATGTTTGTCGTCTCTTCGCTTTCTGTAGAATGAGGTCTCTGATCCTTGGCAAAGCCTAGATCCGTTTGAGTCCTGTGAAGAGAAACCCTTTAAGAAAGGTAAGTTATTCAAAGCTTCTTATTCACTTCCTCTGTAGAATGCAATTTATCCTCCCTGAAATTCTCTTCTGTATCTTCTGGTTTATGCTAGGTAAACATTACACAGTTCCTCGAGGTGTGGTAGAAGATCTGCCCTCCAACAAGAGGAAGAGACGGCTACCTTGCAAGCTACAGGATTTCATGAAGTGGTTTTCCTCTACACGTAAGTGTCATGTCTCCAAACAGGTACAATGTCGGGCTGTCTCAGCTATCTACCAATAAATGTAAAAGGTGTTTCATTTTAAAAGAAGTTTTAGAAAATCATTTGTGTGTTTTCTCCATATGTAAGAATTACTTGATATTTCATAACCAACTATTTGGTCCTTTACACAGATTGGGATGGTTCAGAAGCTGTAAAGTCTAGGAGGAAAGGTCCCACATTTGCTGGTAAGAGGGTGTAGCTGCATGGTCATTTAAATCTATTATTTACAAATGTTATTGCTCCCACCCCCACCATGGTATCGGAAGAACAACTTCTGAGGATGTTTCAGACATTAACCACAGGGTGTTAATGCAGTATTAATGACTCGTGGAATTTGTTCAACTTTGCTAGAGAATTTATGTTGCAGCTGATCTGGAACTACTTCATATATAGAATGTTCTAAGTCCGTAACCATCGTATGCTCCATTTTATGCATTCTACAGATATGGAAGTCTTGTACTGGAAGCACATTAAAGAGCGTCTTGTGTCGCAGAGGCAGTTCCAGAGAAAAATGGTAATTGAGCTTGTCACAAAGTAGTGGGATACATTGTCCACAGGTCAATAATATATCTACCAACCCCTACTGCCATATGCACAAAAAAACCCTGACTGACTGCTTGTCCCAGTTACTTTATCATGTTATGTAATTTAATTTACTCCTTCTGTGTCTATCTGCTGATAGCACTGACTCCCCTGACCTCACACTGTGCTCTAACCACGGCCGACTTGTACAATAAAATGCAAATTTATGACCTCTTACACCTAAATCTATTTTACCCCTATCTTTGTTAAAGGGGCCACAGTTTGCCAAGGTGGTTGAAATTGTCAATGAAGAAGAGCAAGTTAATCCACTGGAACAACCACGTGAAGATGACTATTTGGACCATGAGGACCATGCTGGTGAGGGTTCTTAGTTTTTCATGAGGTTACCATGTTGTGCCATCTGAATGTATTTTTTCAAAGCTAAGAGAAGACCAAGAGCTGATTAAGGTCTGAGTCTTTACATGGAAAAAAAATGGACAGACCAAATGGGCTATTTTTGAGACCACTGTAAGCCTCAGTAATGTTTTTTTGAGGGCTGCTATTTCAGAATGTTTGGTTTTCATCTTTAAAGGACAGTGAATCCATCTTGTTTTTCATCAAAAAGATAAAGAACTAAATTTTCTACCCTTATTTATGTAGATGACGTCTCTGACCTTGAAGATCTGGGAGCAGAGATGCCAGCCTGTCTCCGTGATGAACCTGGTCTTAACAACTTGGGTAATTCCTTTGAGCTGTTCTCTTTCTGGTTTTGGTTAAAGAAAATTAAAATGTATATTGCAAATACCGTATTGGCTCGAATATAGGCCACACCCTTAAAGTTTGGTGCTATTTTAAAGAAAAAATACTTTTTAAAGAAAGAATACACATTAGTGGAATGGTAAAACAGCATTTTGTCTAATGAATGAACAGGGATACATGTATTTTAACATTTTTGGTATCTATCAGTTTGTCAGCACTGAGGTATGCCACTCTGCCCCAGATATGCTTTATGCCCACAAAAATTGGCCACCTGCCCCCTAGATGTGCCACCCCCCCAACTTACCGATGCACCCCCAGACTCCCTGTTGTCTAGTGGGGCTGGCGGACGTCTGTGCAATGGGCACAAACAACCTTTGATGCCGGCACTTCAGCAACGGAGACACCCAGGATGAAGTGCCGGCAGCGGAGGTTGTCTACGTGCATCGCCGCAGCTGGTGAACGTCTGCGCGATACGCGTAGGCAACCTCCGCTGCCGGCACTTCTATGGAGGAGCACCGGAAGGTTATGTCACGCCGGTGCTCCACCATAGGCGGAAGTTCCGGCAGCAGAGATCATTGCGCAGATGTCCATGGCTGCTGGAGAGAAGGATACAGGTCCCCTGCTGCGCTGCGGGGATCTGCATCCTAACCCTGCTGCTTACCTGCAGCAGGGCTAAATGAATACTGAACAAAAACAACTGCCTGGCACCCCTGCGCAAAACCCTAGGCTGCACCTCCACTTTAAAGACCTAAAGTGTTGGGGGGGGGGGGGTGCGGCCTATATTCAGGCCAATACGGTAAATGATCTTTATGTGATTCACTAGTAGTTATTTCAGCACTTATGGCACAAATTATTTTAAATCCATGTAATGAATTGATATTTATAGGTTTAAATAATGCTCATCCAGACTGTCAGTAAGGCAACAAAATTGAGAATAAGCGGTATAAAATATAATCTGTTTACACATTTCAACTTGTTTCAGAACCTCCTGGCCTTCAAGACCAGATGACGTATGAGGAACTAGTGAGAAGGAATGTGGTAAGTAACTGTATTTTATATATATTTTGTCAATGTGATACATATGTAGTGCTTTGGTACAAGCTATGGATTGGATGATCCCTTATCTATTTTCATCGTGTTGTTAAAATTCATCATATTTAATCTGTGATCTGCTTTGTCAAAAGCTGCCCAGAAAAATATGCAGCACAAATATCACAATGTGAAAAAAAGCAGAATTGGAGGGCCAAATGACTCTTCTCTGCCAGTGATATATTTGTGTATAGTGTAAATATACCTGTCAGCTTGCTTTGCAGACCAAGGTCTACCATAACTGATTACTGTATTTGTTATCCTTAGGATTTGTTTATATCAAACTCTCAGAAATATGCTCAGGAGACTGTACTTTCCTTACGTGTGCGTGAATGGGAGGATAAAATGGGGCCGCAGCTGCAAGAACAGGTGAGATAAAATTAATGTTTTTATACATTTTTTTATAATTTATATTTCGCTTTTTTTGCACATGACAATGTTCATTTTATTGGCTTGCTTTTTTTTCCTTCCTGATATTTTCACAGTTGTAAAACTACAGTAGGCTGTTTGTCCCAAGACAGGAACATTTTCCAATTGATAACTGGGTACCACATGCTTAAGAAATGTTGGTTTGTAGTTGGTCAACTGACTTCAGTAAGCATTATGATGGGTCAGCCCTAGCGGTATCCTCCTGCAGGAGCAGCTTAACTTCCTTTGCGTGATAAATAATTACACTGTTCAGATGAAAGTCACCTCAATGGTTTGATTATGCAGAGGAAGCTTGCAGAGGTTGTCCCTTTGTAATGCATACTGATGTCAGCTGCAACTAGAATCTCTGCCTATAGTGTATGTATATCTTCCTAACTTGCATGGATTTTTTGACAGGAAGAACGGGGAGCTTTTGATATTCATGACTATGGTGACCGCCTGGTGTCGCAGTTCCATCAAGTGGGGGAGTGGCGTACTTTTGCTAGCCTGATGGCAGATAAACAACCATATGAAGTATGCAGATATATGCTGGCATCTCTACAGCTAGTAAGTATCGAGAGCACCACTTTCCCTGCTCCAATCAACTTTTGTAAACATTGGGGAGAATTTGGTGTACTCCCAATGCTTGCATATTAAAATCACTGTATTAAGATGATTCATAGCACTCTGACAGAGAAATTATATACATGATTTCTTTCTTTCAAGTGTCTTTTAAGGAGAAAATCCCAGTTCTTTGTAATATATGTTCCTCATTATGTTTAACTCCAGGCTAATGACTATACAGTGGAGGTATCTCAGAACTCTGGGCTGCATGAAGGATTGGATACAATGGCTTTACGACTTCTTAGCCAGCAAAGAGCACATGAGCGGTTCAAGACCTACACTGCACCATCCATCTCCCAGCAGTAACACACATGAGAAAGTACCAGACATGTGAAAGTAACACACATGAGAAAGTAACAGACATGTGAAAGGTCCACTGTGCTTTTATGTAATCTCAGTACTCAGTGATGCTGTGACATGAACCATCCAATACCTTAAAGAAAGGGCTGCGGCAAAGAAATGATAAATGTACGCAACTGGTGCTTGCCCTTAGTAACCGTTTGTCACAAGTGCTAGTACATTATGGTTTTATAAGATCTTGCTTTTCTGTACATATTTTAAACAATATTCTGTACAGCTTTTCTTGTAAGTCTGCTTTTATATCTATAAATACCTTTTGTATAAATGTAAGAAGTATGTAACTGCAGTGTGTGCTCTGGAGTTCTTTACAATTTATACAGATCACGTATCCTGTTGGTTCTTGGTAAAGACCACTGAATTGTACTTTCGGAACATAATTCATGGTTTTGAAAACTAGCTGGTGAAAGAGGCGCTATCTGCAATGATTAAGCAAACAAAGTTTGCAGTGGTTCAATAAAAAAGGCAACCTTTCTTCCAATGCTTTGAAATGAGGTTTGTCTATTTCGTAACCCCAAAAACAAAAATTCGGAAGCATATGTTTCTGTTATGCTGTGTAACAAAAAAATATATACATATATATTTTATACTTTTAACAGCAGGTAGAGCATTCTCAGAAGTTTAACTCCTTAATGATAAAGCACGTACATGTACGGGCTCAAAACACATTGTTTTCAATGGGTTTAGGGACCACCAATTGTCCTTAAGGGGTTAAGGTTAGGAGCTTTTAGCCGTGTTGTATTGTAAACAGTGACAGACGGCGTTATCCTTCAGTGAACTGCCAAACTAGGCCATAAGTAACTGTTCATAAAATATAAAACTATCACAAAGATGTTTTAATCTTTGAGGACAGCTGAAATGTATGAGTATATAATGTTTTTTGTCCTCGCCTTTTATACAGTGTTACATTTGTTTTGTTTGTGCGGTTTGTAGTTTCCTTCTCCATACTCCATAGAATGGTCACAGTGTCTCTCTTCGTGGGTCCTGGAACCCTTGATCATGCTCCTGTTTCACTGGGCAGTAAAGGATGCTGGCATCCACCGTCCCTTGCATTGTTGGGTGCTTGGTGGCTGTTTTCAGGATGTTGGTGTGGATGGAGAGCCGGGCTTAGCCTGAATTCCACCAGCACAAGGTGTCTTACAAATTGTTCATAAGAAAGGAAACAGAAGCCTTGATTCAATAACACATCAGTATCTAAAATTGCTGCTTAAACCCAAGTTACTTTAAAATCAATAGGAAATAGCTTCTAAACCATTCAGATGCATGGGAAATGAGCTTGAAAACATTTTTGAATGCAGGTACTGCATCCAACCATGCAAGGTCAATGGAGCCCAGCTCACTAATCAGAGTGATTATTAAAAAAAAATAAAAAAAAGTTTTTAATAAGCAAGTCCTACAAGTCTTTATCTTAAAATATTGGCATTACTAATGCCCATAGGGTATCTAGTATTAAAAAATGTATGAGTTGGTGGGGTAAATTGAATTGGCCGGGTTCAAAGATGTCCCAAATACGGGACATGGGGGCAGTAGGATCAGATGTCTAAATGGCAAAAAATATACACCTCACAAAGGCGTCCTTTTACCTCCCAAATAACCCAACAAACCCATGCATGGGGGGGTATCACTGCGCTCAGGAGATGTTACTGAAC
>VKOC01006751.1:0-13168 GCA_009364415.1 Spea multiplicata
GTCTTACTGTGTGTGTGTGTGTGTGTCTTACTCTTACTGTGTCTGTGTGTGTCTTACTGCGTGTGTCTTACTGTGTTCATAGCTTATTCAGTTATTGTAATAAATATTTTAGCCCATTTTTTAGCTCAAAATATTTTTTCCTTTTTTTTCTCCTCTAAAATCTAGGTGCGTCTTATCAGCAGGTGCGTCTTATCAGCAGGTGCGTCTTATAGAGCGAAAAATACGGTATCTCCAGCTGACCCTGTCAAATGCTTTCTCAGCATCTAAAGACAGGGTCAGCTGGGGAGCCCATTTTGTGCATTTTCTTCAAAAAACTGCATTTCTTGATCCCAACCTGTCCCTCAAGTTATGCACATTGAGCCCAGATTTGCCACACTGCCTCCCAGATACTCCTTATACCCCCCTATATGCCATAGTGCCTTCTGATATACCTTATACCCCAGATATGTCAATCTGATTCACTATATGCCACTCTGCCTCCCAGAAATGCCTTATATCCCCTATAAGCCTTATACTCCCCTGATATGCGACTGTGCCCTCTGATATGCCTTATACCACCTGATATGTCTTTTACCCCAGATATGCCACTCTCCCCCCAGATTTGCCTTATACTCCCCTATATGCCATATTGCCCTCTGCTATGCCTTGAATCCCAGATATGCCACTCTGCCACCCAAATATGCTGTATACCCCATATATGCCACGGTGCCATCCTGATATGCTGGGTATTTGCCTGATGTGCCAGATGACCAGACTTGGGGTGGCGAGGCGACCTTCATGATTTCTCTGTGATTTATCTATGCATTATGAGGGGCCAGCTCAGCTCTTGTTGCAAGAGAAGCCTGCAGGGGCCGGCTGTGCATAGCACGCAGTGAATTTGGAGAGGTGAAGCTCACTAATGGGGCTGATATCTGATTAATTCCACTGGTAATTATGTGACAGTAATGGCTGACAGCGTATACAGTGACAGTGGGTGATAAAATATAAACGGGCCGCACTTTCAAATAAATCCGCAAAGTAAGTTACAATACAATGAAATATGGGATGTGTTGGAAAGTGAAATCAATCTCCTATGGAAACTTCCATCTGAAGAAGAGACCTCCGAGGTCCTGGAAGCTCAAGTCTCTCTGCAGCTTTATCTAGTTAGGTTTAATAAAAACACATCTTCAACCAAAGATTCCATTTTCCCTTTTCAGCTATTAATAGAAATGACTCCTTTTGGGGTTTTTATATTTTTTAATCTATAAGTAACTCTATAAGTAAAGTTATGCTGTATCCAGCATTAGAAATAACAGGGGAGATGTCATTTCCCTCATCAGTCCGGTCAGTCTTTAGCTCCTCTCCCAGTCGCCTTCAGATCCGCAAAGGTCTCAGCGAAGTATGCTGGGTCGTTGTGGATGCGCAGCATTTCTCCACTCATTGTTAAGGTGATAGCCAGGCATCTACTGCAAAAAGCCTCCTTCACACTGCCTGCAATGAAGAGCCCGAAGGGGTATGATGTCCTCGCACCCGTGTAAGAATATGACACGTACAGGCAGGCCATGAGAGTTTCCTTTAACTCCTGCTTGCTGACCAGACAGCAGGAGATGGCCTCTCTACACACCAAGTAAAGAAAGGTGACGTGAGCTGGTGTTAGGAATGGCTCTGCCTGCCATCCTTGGAGGTAGAGAGCTCTGTCCACATTAACAATCCAGCGCACAGGGTCCATGGGACTGAGAGATGGTATCATAGGACACCTGCCGCAGATAAATCTGCCAAACCATGCCAGCAGCTTGATGGTATCAGCCTGCTCCAGGTCCCATTGTGATGGTAAATTGTTGGGATCGGGCACGGTGTTCTGGCCGCTGCTGGTCGGTTTGTTGTCTTCTGGCTGCTGGTTCAAAAACCGAGCCAGAAACCTCTTCGAGGGCGGGTCTGATGTGCTGACCGAAGAGCGCCTCTTGAGCGGTTTCCCTGTCTTTTTCTCCTGAGAAGCCATGTAATATTTGGCAACAACAAGAAGTTATAACTGCTAACAGCTGAGAGTTATGTCTGAGATGCTCCTGTGTGCTTGTTTTTGAGAGTAACAGAACACTGTGGAGAGTCTAAGGCATTGTTCTACCTCATTACCATGACATCATCATCATTCTATCAGTCTTTATGATCTATGGTGATAGGACATCATGAACACCAGGGACTCTTACTCATATAGCTCTTTTTAATAAATAAAGTAAATTTACCTGAATCCAATGTAATATAAACACAAGTCTAGGATCGACCCTGAGTGCTTCTTCTGCAGACACCATAAAGCTGCTGTCCCACTTGCTCTACTTAACTTAACACATTTCTTACTAAACGCAGCATTAGATACACCATTCCTAGTCTTGCTAGATGAGCAAACCAATCTTTAATCAAGTAACATTGTGCCTTGTTTATATTGTTTTCTGGGAACATATAAGTGTCATGTGAGTACACACAGATATGCTGTTGCCATAGCAGCTGGACATGTTTCTTAACAGTTTTTTTTGTGTTATTTTTATGTGATTGAAAAAAAAAATAGAAGCCACCCGTATACTTAGATGGCCTCAAAACTGGCCCCAGGTAGTATTTTATTTGCGTTTCCTATCATTTTTATTCAAAATATTCATCATTCAAAAATACCCATAAACTGATTTTGTGTGCATTTTCTGTTCTCCGTTATAACCATCCCTACAAGATTTGTGAGGAAAAAACCATTAACACTTTTCTGTGAACAGTATTAAAATGTTAATCCTATCACATAATAAAAGGTAATTTGATGAGTATTCTACTAGCATTATATGAAACGAGGTAATCTTCCTTTTATAAATGTAAATGAACATGATTGTGTAGATCCCGATCCTGGTCACTAGATGTCGCTCTTGTCCTATTTATATGAGCCATATGTTCTCCGCAACATCCAGTACTGCCCTGCAGTGAAAAGTGGCTTCAAACCTTATTTAAGGGGTCCGCAAAACTGTATATTGGGGTGAAATGTACAATCTAACTAGTATTGCTTATATTATAGTAATTCAGGAATTCCTTTATAGGGTTTATTAATACATGCAAGTTGCTGGAGAGTTGTGTTTACCTTTAAACAAGTTCATTATACATTGTGAAGGGCTGACACTGGCGAGCTTCTCCTCCAAGGCCAGATGAGCTGATGATGATTGCGTTATACATTGTTCAGTTAGCAAGGAAATTATTGGTTCTTCATAATGCGTAGTGAAGCTGGTGAGGTAATATTACAATTTCTTTACAAACTTCCGCTTTAGTGAATAATCCCATTGATATTACAAACAATTTGCTTCATTGAGGGATGTCCCCTTTGGGGGTCATTTGTTGGTACTGATAGGGTTGCCATGTAGGCATTATTTGTGAGACACATATTTATTTCTATATGTTTCACATATTGCTGACTAGCAATAGTGAAACCCTGCGGTGTGTGGGATGTATAACTGGGTAACTGATTGGCCTCAGTGTGACATCATGATCAGAAAAAGCTGTGCATCTAGATTTGTCACCATAACAATACCGTATTTGCTCGATTATAATCTGAATAATGACATAGTACACATTTGAATATTTATTTAAACTCCAACTAGGTCCATATGTTTCAAGGAAGCGTTATTTCTGCGCGCCATATGCACTATCCCTACTCTATTGTCTACCTTCCTTAACAATTAGAAATATACAATATACATATATAAGATATATATATCACTCTCTCATAGTACAGAAGATGTTTCCTCTTGAAATATAAAAAGAGACACTAAGCAACTTTATAATATACACTATCCTATCCCTACTCTGTTGTCTGCCATCTCCGGACTCTTTTCACCATCGAGCGTACTTTATAACATTCGCGTTATGCTACAGTTTTCTGTAAGCGCATTCTAATTATATTCTATCATCTATATTAGGATACGGCACCAAGTCTGATCATCTGGCACACCGGCCAAATACCCAACCTGGAGGCTCAGAGTCCAGAAACAACCAATAACATAACATATACACCAAAGATGTATACCCGGTGATCACCATTTAAAGGGGGACTCCTCTTATCATATACTCTTTAATGCAGCTGATAGCTCAGAAATCCCTTTAAATTTGTGACTGGACTGTTTTTGAAATATCTTTAGATACTAATATTTGGATGATGTCATATAATGTATTTAAAAAAAATATGGTAAAGAATCGAAGAAAAAAAAAAGACATTTATTTAAAAAAAAACAATTTTACTCATCTATT
Source organism: Spea multiplicata (assembly GCA_009364415.1). Taxonomy (NCBI): domain Eukaryota; kingdom Metazoa; phylum Chordata; class Amphibia; order Anura; family Pelobatidae; genus Spea; species Spea multiplicata. Next base: position 4,249 of record VKOC01006751.1, read on the forward strand.
ATGTGATAGTGTTAACATTTGAATACTGTTTGTTCACAGAAAAGTGTGAATGTTTTTTTTTCCCCTAAGAAATGTTGTAGGGATGGTTATAACGGAGAACAGAAAATGTCCATTCTTTTTCCAAAGTCAAAATCAGTTTATGGGTATTTGGGAATGATGAATATTTTGTATTAAAATGATAAGAAAGAAACAACTTAAATAAAATACTACCTTTGGATCACTTCATATAATGTATTAAAACAAAAATACGGTGAAGAATTGAAAAAAAACCTGACATTTATTTAAAAAACTATTTTACACATCTATAAAAGATGATAGAAAAGCCTGCTAAATAGATTCTAATATTTGTCCTGCATTTAGAAATACCCATTGTTTTTATGCTTTTTTGGTTTGTTTTGCCAGTTATAGGGCAGTAAGTATTGCTATTTTATAAGGGTGTAAAATGCCCCTCTACACTCCTTTTATTATTATTTTTGTACTTTGGGTCCAGAATTTTTTTTAATGTAGATTTGTATGAGGAAGGGCATGAGGTGTTTGGGCCCTTATTTTTACATTTTCTATTAAAAAAATGTATAGTTTAGGTTGAGAAAAGACTCATGAAGCTCAACCCTTTTCCTATTCCTTGTTTACTGTGTTGATCCAAAGGAAGGCAAAAAAACACTGATGTCAGCAATTTGGAATTGTGCTTTCTTGTTTTTTTTATATTAATCTTGATTTTCTTTTATAAAAAACAAGGACTTGAAGATTACATACAACATATATACATATAATCGGTACTTCGATATGAGAAAAAAACTTTGGCATATTGTTTCCCCTTAAACAATAACTAGGTAACATAAACAGAACATACAGCAATATAAACTTCGGAGATGGAGCTGGGGGGAAAAAAGAGAGAAAAAAGAGAAAGAAAAAGAGGTAAGAGGTACGTCTAGGAGCGAATAATTCTGCTGCCTAAATTTACATTATTAATTTTTTGGAGACATAATTCCCATATTTGAGTTTTTTTGAAAGATGTATGTGAGATCCGCGAGACCTCCATTGTGACCTGGAATTTTAGTTGGCTCTCCAACAGGATAAGGTGTCTGTCTTATTTCCATTCCTTAGCTATGAGTCTCTTAGCTGCTACACGTGTATGAATGGTTAAGTTCAACTGTACCTGGGTCAGGGAGGGCCGGCCTATATGAAGTAATAGAGAGGATGGGGAGTCTGGGATGGCAATATTATCTATTCTTTTCAAATAATGCAAGATCTCTTCCCAAAACCTGCTAACTATAGGGCAAGACCACCATATGTGCAGCTATGTTCCTACTGACTGACCACAATGCCAACATATATTAGAATTACCTGGGAACATACCTGCAACACGGGTTGGTACTAAATACCATTTACTCAAATTGAGTCTCAAGTAGGGAGAGGTCATGTATCCTAGGGAGTAACTTCTTATCTCACTTAGCCAGTCGTTTATTGTAATTGGAATATTTAATTATTTCTCCCATCGTGCTATTGCCGTAGTGATAGCTTTGATTCCTTCTTTTATCCTCTGGAATTGTGCTTTCAATGGGGAAAAATCCTTCTTGACTCCAAATAGCAATCAGATTTCTTCTTGGATCACAAGCACTAAATAAATATTAATTCCTATGCTTTATTAAAAAAGTCATATTTTTTATTTTTTACAATTTTTTCACATTCTTTATTACTTTTACATTTGATTACATTTTAATCTATTCTTTAACTATTTTTGAAATGTTCAATATTAGTAATATTTAGCTATTTTTCTATATCAGTTTACTGTCCCAAGTATATACCATATTTGCTCGATTAGAAGACAAGGTTTTTTTTAGAATAAAATGCTCTGAAAAATACCCCTTGTCTTATATTCGAGGTCGTTCTCTAATCAGACCCCAAATAGAGATCTGACTACAAGACTAAGATCCAGATCCCCCGCAGCGCTTCAGGGGACCCGGGTCCTTCGCTCTGGGGCTGCTGGCACTTCCTCTGGGGGCTTCTATGACGCGCTGGCGTGACATGACCTTTCGTTGCTCAGTCATAGAAGCCCCAGTGGAACTAAGGGGCAGCAGAGGTTGTCTACGCGCAGAAGTCTACCGGCTGCCCCCACTAGAGACTAGGGAAGCACAGGGGACAAGTCTGAGAAAGCACTGGTTACTGTAGGCAGAGTGGCATATAGGGGGTTAAAATGCATACCAGGTAGGCAGAGTGGCATATAGGGGTATAAGGAATATCTTGGGGATAGGTTGGCAAATAAAAGGAAATAAAAACAAAACATTTTTTCTCAATCATAGTTTTTATTAAAAAAATATTTACTAATATTTTTTCCTACAGGGTAGTCTTATATTCAGGCTTTTTCTTTTTTTCCTAAATTCATATTAAAATTTGGGGGGGTCGTCTTATAATCGAGCAAATACGGTCTTTGCTAAGATTCTGGTATTGTGACAAATCTAGATGCACAGCTTTTTGTGAACATGATGTCACATGGTGCACAAGGATTTATTACAAATACGAGCATTCGTCCTAAAAACGGGGAAAAGACGTCACCAGAATTTTTGCCATTTTGATGGAAGTTCTTGTTGCCTATAATGTCCCTTTATAATTTCAATATTTAGGGACTGACTCTTATATTGAGGACTGTTTGCGGGTATGTAATATAATTATTGTGGTAATACAGATGTCCTTGAGTTTTTCTATTTTTTCTTCTGCTTTTATCTCATCTTTATTCTAAAGTAAATATTATTGTAAACTAAATAAACACAATTGTGATGGTGGATAGAAAACTAAATCGGAAAGTGTCCCTCCTGAGATGAGATTCTGGATCCACCCGTGAGACAGGGTAGATCCTCTCTCTCTCTCTTTCTCTCTCTCTCTCTCTCTCTCACTCTGTCCCCTTCTCTCTTTTAAATGTTTGTATCATAGTTTTCTACAACCATCGAACTGGAGTATTTGTGGCTCTCTCCTGCGCATGGCGCGGCCATCACTTTACAAATGATCCCATACCAACAGAATGGATCAGTATCAGCAAATATAAAGTGCTACCCTGCAGTATGTGGGATCTATACACTCACTGGGAATAATCAATTACTCCGTTATACATTCCACACACTGCAGGGTTTCACTTTACATCTGCTGGTCAGCAATATGTGAAATATATAGAAATATATATGTGACTCACAAATAATGCCTACATGGCAACCCTATCAGTACCAACAAATGACCCCCAAATGGGACATCTGGACGGCTTGTGGTTATGGCCGATTTCTTTGCAACCTCATCCCTCAATGAAGCAAATTGTTTGTAATATTAATGGGATTATTCACTAAAGCGGGAGTTTGTAAGGAAATTGTAATATTAGCTCACCAGCTTCACTACGCATTATGAAGAACCAACGCCAATCATTTCCTTGCTAACTGAACAATGTATAACGTAATCATCATCAGCTCATCTGGCCTTGGAGGAGAAGCTCGCCAGTGTCAGCCCTTCACTATGTATAATGAACTTGTTTAAAGGTAAACACAACTCTCCAGCAACTTCCATGTACATTCGCTCTTCAGTGAATAAACCCAATAGTGGAATATCTGAATTACAATAAAATAAGCAATACTAGTTAGATTGTACATTTGCCCCCAATATACAGTTTTGAGGACCCCTTAAACAAGGTCTGAAGCCACTTTTCACTGCAAGGCAGTACTGGATGTTGCTGAGAACATATGGCTCATATAAATAGGACAAGAGCGACATCTAGTGACCAGGATCGGGATCTACACAATCATGTTCATTTACATTTTTAAAAGGAAGATTACCTCGTTTCATATAATGCTAGTAGAATACTCATCAAATTACCTTTTATTATGTGATAGGATTAACACTTTAATACTCTTCACAGAAAAGTGTTAATGGTTTTTTTCCTCACAAATGTTATAGGGACGGAGAACAGAAAATGCACACAAAATCAGTTTACGGGTATTTTTGAATGATGAATATTTTCAATGATGAATATTCAAATAAAATACTACCTGGGGCCAGTTTTTAGGCCATCTAAGTATACGGGTGGCTTCTATTTTTTTTTTTAATCACATAAAAATAACACAAAAAAACTGTTAAGAAACATTTCCAGCTGCTATGGCAACAGCATATCTGTGTGTAATCACATGACACTTATGTGTTCCCAGAAAACAATATAAACAAGGCACACTTTTACTTGATTAAAGATTGGTTTGGTCATCAAGTAGGACTAGGAATGGTGTTTCTAATGCTGCGTTTAGTTAGAAATGTGTTAAGTTCAGCAGCTTTATGGTGTCTGCAGAAGAAGCACTCAGGGTCGATCCTAGACTTGTGTTTATATTACATTGGATTCAGGTAAATTTACTTTATTTATTAAAAACAGCAATAGGAGTTGGAGTCCATGGTGTTCATGATGTCCTATCACCATAGATCATAAAGACTGTTAGAATGATGATGATGATGTCATGGTAATGAGGTAGAACAATGGCTTAGACTCTCCACAGTGTTCTGTTACTCTCAAAAACAAGCACACCGGAGCATCTCAGGCATAACTCTCAGCTGTTAGCAGTTATAACTTCTTGTTGTTGCCAAATATTACATGGCTTCTCAGGAGAAAAAGACAGGGAAACCGCTCAAGAGGCGCTCTTCGGTCAGCACATCAGACCCGCCCTCGAAGAGGTTTCTGGCTCGGTTTTTGAACCAGCAGCCAGAAGACAACGAACCGACCAGCAGCGGCCAGAACACCGTGCCCGATCCCAACAATTTACCATCACAATGGGACCTGGAGCAGGCTGATACCATCAAGCTGCTGGCATGGTTTGGTAGATTTATCTGCGGCAGGTGTCCTATGATACCATCTCTCAGTCCCATGGACCCTGTGCGCTGGATTGTTAATGTGGACAGAGCCCTCTACCTCCAAAGATGGCAGGCAGAGCCATTCCTAACACCAGCTCACGTCACCTTTCTTTACTTGGTGTGTAGAGAGGCCATCTCCTGCTGTCTGGTCAGCAAGCAGGAGTTAAAGGAAACTCTCATGGCCTGCCTGTACGTGTCCTATTCTTACACGGGTGCGAGGACATCATACCCCTTCGGGCTCTTCATTGCAGGCAGCGTGAAGGAGGCTTTTTGGAGTAGATGCCTGGCTATCACCATAACAATGAGTGGAGAAATGCTGCGCATCCACAACGACCCAGCATACTTCGCTGAGACCTTTGCGGATCTGAAGGCTGAAGGCGACTGGGAGAGGAGCTAAAGACTGACCGGACTGATGAGAGAAATGACATCTCCTCTGTTATTTCTAATGCTGGATACAGCATCACTTTACTTATAGAGTTACTTATAGATTAAAAACATGTAAAAACCCCAAAAGGAGTCATTTCTATTAATAGCTGAAAAGGGAAAATGGAATCTTTGGTTGAAGATGTGTTTTTTTAAGCCTAACTAGATAAAGCTACAGAGAGACATGAGCTTTCAGGACCACTGCGGTCTCTTCTTCAGATGGAAGTTTCCATAGGTGATTGAAAACATTAATCAACAGAAATTGAGGCGCATATACATATGGGAAAAGAATAAAAAATAATAGTGTGATATTGTAAATAAATACGGAGTGTTGTGTATTATGAGAATCACTCACAAACTACCGTAATAAGTCAGGCCCATCAAAGAATTTTGATAAAAATCCCTTTAATTGCTTCTTTAAAATCTATAAAACAAATAGAAACCGAATAGTGCCGTATCCTAATATAGATGATAGAATATAATTAGAAAGCACTTATTGAAAACTGTAGCATAACGCGAGTGTTCTGGAAGTACGCTCGATGGTGAAAAGAGTCCGGAGATGGTATGGATAAAAGTCCAAAGGATGCAGCTTCTCGACGAGTTTCTCCAGTGCTGTTCTGGCTTCTTCAGTAGAATCGGTCAATAGTTCGTGTAGTAGACATAAAATAAAATCTGGTCTCTGTGTTCTCTTATGGCATCCGATCCATTTATAAATCTTTACTAATGGGGAACTTTACCATTTACTAATGGGGATATTGCGTCTTGACGTACGGCTTGCAGGAGGTGGGTTAATTATGTAGGCTTCCTGACGTTGCTTCGTGATGTAGATAATACGGAGGGCAGCGTCGTGCCGTACAACAGCGTCCGTATAGCGGGTGGAGAGCGAGCGACGGAGTTAAAGCCCCCCGAACCACAGAAGCCCTCCGGGAGCACATCGTCTCCGCAATCAGTTGGATTAGCCGTACAAACAAGGTCAAAAACACGTCGTGCAAGTCTTCGTCTCCATCGCCTCATCGGCAATGCGGATTCCCCGTATATCGGACATATGTGTGAATGGAAAGGGTGTCACCCGGAAAAAACACAGACAGTCACTATAATAAAATCACAAAAATATAAAACTTAAGAAACATGTAAATGAGGTTTATAAATGGTGTCATTTGATACGGGGAAATGGTAGGATTATATTATACTAATAACAATTGGACCATACAAATACATAAAATGATAAAGTTGCTTAGTGTCTATTTTTTATATATAAAGAGGAAACATCTTCTATGAGAGAGTAATATATATCTTATATATGTATATTGTATATTTCTAATTGTTAAGGAAGGTAGATAACAGAGTAGGGATAGTGCATATGGACCTGGTTTGAGTTTATTTAAATAAATATCCAAATGTGTTCTATGTCATTATTCAGCTTATAAATGCCAAGATATCGAGTTCTGTATTTAGACCTCCTTTTTTATGTGTTTGGAATCTGTAGATCCATTCTGTTCCCCTCTTAGAGAGTTCTTGTTTGAGATTTCCACCTCGCCAATGCGCTAGTACTAGATCTATTCCCATTATCTGAAAATCTGGAAATGAGAAGAGGTTACAGTTGTTACTGTGTTTCGGGACACTGTGTTTGGGACTTTTGTTGCGAATCCCTCCTAAATGCTCCAGACCTCTTAATTTAACCCCTTAAGGACCAGGCTGTTTTTTACCTTTTGTACCCTTTAGGACCGAGGCTGTTTTAACACTTTTGCGGTGCTCGGGTTTAGATGTAATTTTCTTCTCCCTCATATAGTGTACCCACACAAGTTATATATTGGTTTCTTTTAGTACAAAATGGGCTTTCTTCAGATACCATTTTTTATGATATTATCTAATTTCCTATAAAAAATACGATGAAAAATTGAAAAAGAAAAACACATTTTCTGACTTTTACCCCAAAAAATATTTTACTCATTCAAGAAAGCTAATGAAAAAACTGGCTAAATACATTCTATTTGTCCTGAGTTTAGAAATACCCAATGTTTTTTTTATTTATTTTTTTTACTTTTTTATGTAAGTTATTGGGCAATCGGTACAATTCCGCAGCGCTGTTACATTCATTAGAATAATTTATAAACACATAACACATACAATAACACATACAATAACTGGTGCAAAGTAGAAGAGGGCTCTGCTCTTGCGAGCTTACAATCTAGTCGGTGGTTGAAGGGAAAGAGACAATAGGAGAGGACGGCTTGGGTGAGGATGAGTTGATCTGCTTCTGATGTGTTGATGCCGTTTATTCTGATGGCTGTGATTAGGATGATGGTTGGGATCACTGTAAAGCAATGCTGTACGCTTCCCTGAACAAGTGGGTTTTCAGAGAGGTTTTGAAAGTCGCGTACGAGGCAGAAAGTCTGACGGAACAGGGAAGGGGATTCCACAGGAGGGGAGCGGCGCGGGTGAAATCCTGAATACTGGAGTGGGAAGAGGTAACAACAGTAGAAGAAAGCCGCAGGTCGTGAGAGGAGCGAAGAGGGGGGGTAGGGTGTATTTGGATAGGAGGGTAGAGATGTAAGGGGGTGCCGAGTTGTTGAGGGCGCTATAGGTCAGGGTCAGACGTTTAAATTTTATTCTGAAGGGTATGGGGAGCCAGTGAAGTGATTGGCAGAGTGGAGCAGCGGATGAGGAGCGGTGGCAGAGAAAGAATAATCTAGCTGCAGTGTTGAGGATGGATGGCGGATTCGGGAGATGTTTTTCAGGTGGAGGCGGCAGGGTTTGGTGTGAGGGTTGAAGGAGAGAGCAGAGTCGAGGGTGACACCAAGGCAGCGAATCTCGTCTGTTGGATGGATAGATAGAGATGTCAGAAAAAGTGGACATAGTGGATAAAAGTGGACCAAGAGTCCGGTTTTAGAGATTTAGGTAACGGGACACCATGCAGGATGCAATTCCTGATAGACAGTCAGTGAGGAGAGTTAGAAGAGAGGGGGGAGGTCAGTAGCAGAAATATAGAGTAGGGTGTCATCTGCATATAGGTGATACTGGAAATCAAAGGAAGAAATACGTTTTCCGAGAGAACACCAGTAGAGAGGAGCAAGTTCCAGTAAATGAGACACTAAAAGTACGGCAGCATTACCAATACTGGACAAAATAGAAGGACATTTCTTTATCGAGGAAAACCCCCGGTTTTCATCGATGTGGAAGGTGTAAAAGGTGTAAAACTTATAGTCTCCAAAAAAGAAAACTACAACCTTCAAATGCACAATTACGGGAGAAGAATTTGATATTAAACGTTTTATTCATTGTCAATTAAAAAAACGTAATTTAACCTTTACAGTGCAGCTGTGGCATACAATATATTGGCCATACCTCAAGAGAGCTAAACGTTAGAGGTTTGCAACATCTAGGAAACATTCGTAACAATAATTTAAAACAAAACATTCCAAAATATGCAATAGTTGCAACAAGTTTTCATTGGCAGGTTTCCAAATTATTGGTATAACTTGGTATTACCATACTGGAGAGGAGGGAATATTAAACAAGACCTATCAAGAAGGGAAAAGAGGGGTCTTAACACAGATTTAGACACCTGGGTATAGATTAATGACTAATCCATAATAAAATCTTTTTAGCTATTCTAAGGAAGATCTTG
>VKOC01006752.1:0-18802 GCA_009364415.1 Spea multiplicata
CTCACACAACACTCATCACACAACACTCATCACACAACACACTCACACATCATATACATCACACTCACACAACATATACATCACACTCACACAACACTCATCACACAACACACTTACACAACATATACATCACACTCACACATCATATACATCACACTCACACATCATATACATCACACTCACACAACACTCAACACACAACACACATCATATACATCACACTCACATAACACACATCACACAACACTCATCACACAACACACATCATATACATTACACAACACACATCACACACACACAAAACACACACATCACACTCACACATCATATACATCATATACTTCACACAACACTCATTGCATCACACAACACACTTACAAGCATGTCACACAATATACATCACAGTCACACACATCATACTCAAACGCACACCACACACATCATATACATCACACAACACTCATCACGCAACACTCATCACATTCACACATCATATACATCACACTCACATTACACAACACACACTCACATCAAACTTACACATCACACTCACACAACACACACATCACTCACATTACACACATATATAGTCTATTCTGCTCTAGAACACAGCCCAGACACCTGCCCTCATGTAACCTTTTACAATCTACAACAGGGGCCTCTTCCTCTGCATCTCCAGGAAACACTAGAACATCACTATCCCTGCTCATCACTATCCCTGCTCTAGAACATCACTATCCCTGCTCTAGAACATCACTATCCCTGCTCTAGAACATCACTATCCCTGCTCTAGAACATCACTATCCCTGCTCTAGAACATCACTATCCCTGCTCTAGAACATCACTATCCCTGCTCTAGAACAGTCCAGTCCCTGTGTTCTCCTCTGGACAAAAAAACAGAACCTTCTTGCCACTCATTCTGCGAGCTCCACTACTTTAGCCCACATTCTAGAACAGTGTCCTCCGGTAGCCCAGCAGGCGCCAGACCAATGACCACCGGTACGCTCTAGAATAACATTCAAGTTTATTTAACCCTAAAAACTCCTTTACAGGGGCAACTGGTCACCAGCCTGACATCGGACACAAGCTGCAGCTTTCTTAGCCTGTAGTTTAGGGTTTGGCCACCAGGGGGTTCTAGATGCAGGATTTGCCACATGAGTGTCCTTTTTGTGCTCCTTCTACGGGGTTCTGCACTGAAGGCTTTGGGGAGACAGAGTCTCAATGACCTTAAGATCCTTAACAATAAAAATGACTCCTAAAATGTATAGATTATATCATATAACATAGATAGATATGAAATCGGAGTTTGTTTTCCTGAAAGGCACCCCTGATTTCACCATTTCGGCATTTTTAAGGCAAACACCAAAAATCTACCTACTTTTACATTAAAAAATAATGTGGAATTTAAAAAACATATTCTTTTGGATATTCAATTGGATTTTTCACTGGGTCAATGTATTTTTTAATAATGAAATGATGTGAAAATCTCATGCTATGACCCAGGAATTATTAGTAGAATTTTATTTATTTTAATTAAGAGAGTTATTATTATTATAATTATTATTATTATCATCATCATTATTATTATTTTCACACAAAATAGTTTTGGTTTTCACCAGAGACCGGATGATTATTAAATATTATTTGTTGATTTGTATAACGCCATCATATTCCGCAGAGTGTACAACGGGGAAACTAGCCTTCTATCTACGTGAGAGGGGCAGTTACTGTCCTGCTGGAATTCACGTTATGGTAATTAAAGAAATTAGCAGCTATTGGGAATAACTCCGTATAATCTTTACTATTATTACTCCAAATACCCCTTTTACTATTGAATACAGTCCCTCCCTATAACCCCATATATCCTCTACTGCCCCGTATACTCCTCCATATAACCCCATATATCCCCTACTGCCCCGTATACTCCTCCATAAAACCCCTCCTATAATCCCATTTAACCCCATAAATCCCCTACTGCCCGTATACTCCTCCATATAACTGCTCCTATTACTCCTATATAAACCCCTCCCTATACCTAATAAATATCCCCTATAACCCCATATAACCCCTACTGCCCCAATTAATCCTCCATATAACCCCTTCTATTACTCCATACAAGCCTCCCTATAACCCCTTCGTATAACCCCATATATTCTCTACTGCCCCCATATAACCCCACCTATACCCCCATAAAACCCCTACTGCCCCATATACTTCTCCACATAACCCCTCCTATTCCTCCATATAAGCCTCCCTATAACCCCTTATTGCCTCATGGAACCCATTACTGATAGCCTATTGCCCCCGTTGCCCCTTATAACCCCCAGCTGTACGGTGTATCGCGCTGGTGTTGTGATCCGTGTAGGAAATCCAATTATGGTGGCCGTGCGTTAATCTCCCCGCGTGATCCGCTCGGCTCGGAGTGTTTGCTCTCCCTGTGATCGCCGTTATTGTGCGGCGCTCTGAAGGACCTCTTCATACAGAAATCTCCGCGTCGGCTGCCATTATTCTTTTCATATCAGGCGGCCGGCGAGATAATCCTTTTTTCTTTTCTTCTAAGTGGCTCTAAATATGGTTTTTGTGCCTCGCGGACACGCGGAGGACCGGGGACTCGAGGGGGTAATTCCAGACCAGTAAGTGCAGCACAATTAGGAACCTGGGAGAGGAGCTGAGATGCTTAACTTGTTGAAATACCCCCATGGGCTCTTCAGGGGCCACTTCTGAAGGACGTCCCCCATCATTAAATACCCTGTGGGGTACAATAGAGGAGTAAAAAGTAACGAGTATGTCTTCAGCTGATCCCTGGGCAGCAGAAGCCCCCTGTGCCCACCGCCCTGTCCTCATCCCACCTTGACGCCCCGTTCTAGGAAGTTCGGGGGTAGATGATTCCGTGTCGGTTGTCGCCATTTGTACTCTTTAATTAGCTCATCACTTCTGGTCTCCAAAGCCTTTTCTTCTCCGTCGGTTTTCCTCCAAGAGCCATACGTGAACCTGCTAGTAGTCCAAAATCTGGAAGTTACCCAAGGGTGGCAAATAAGTGGAACAGCCTCCCAGCAGAAGTGGTAGAGGGTAATACAGTGAGGGGATTAAACATGCATGGGATAGACATCCAGCTCCTGAATCTAAGACGAGACCAACGACTGATTAAGGTTGGAAAAAAGATCTCAGAGGGCAGCGTGATTACAATCCAGAGATGCCCTCTGAGCCGGTGCTATTAAAACTAAAGGGAGTGCATTGGATTGTTAGCTCTTTGGTTCTTGAAGCTTTGGCGGGTGATGTGACCCCTAGAAGATATGGGGAGAGGGCAGAGGGTGCTGGGGAGAGGGGAACAATGGAGGAAGACAGAGGCTTCATTTGTCTTGAGGAGCATTGATTGAACGTCTGCTCCCAGAGCTCCGCAATTAAAACGGAAGCGGGATGAGGCGGATGAGAGATCCGAGCGGGGGGCCGTATCCTGAGGACGGGGGGTGGGATACGAGAACTCTCCGGTTTATGAAGAGGTTACAAAGTAGCCAGAAGCCGAAGTCAATCAGAACACCCCGTTCCCTGTCCGCAGGAGCCGGCGTTCCACGCACGAAAATGATCGCTTGGGGCGATTTGTTTCTCTTGAATGATTTACGATGTTAATTTGTTGCAAAGAAAGGTTTATAAATTATGGACGAGCTGCGGTTTAGTTAGTTGGTCGATTGTTTCATGTAATTGACTCAAAACGATCGGGAGGTCCAGCAGGGCTCGTACGGCCCTCGGCCCAGGAACCCCTTTAGCTCCGGAACATTGTGGTATTGATCCAAAACAGGTTGTCCTTGAAGGGTCTTTAGCTCGGTCGATGGAGACGTCGGACACCAAGAAGTTTGATGAACGTTCCGTCACGGTCATTGAAAATAATCTTGTGTCGCATTAAATGCGTTCGTCGAAAACCTGCCAGGATATGGCTTCCCGAGCAAAGACCGAGACCCCCGTAAAGTGCCCAATATCCATATGACATCATTACACATGTAATCATTCTGGCCAGTTAGATCTTCTCAGACCCCCCCCCCCCAATGCGGTTAGGCGATCCTGCTGATGTCGGGGCACACGCTATTTTAATGGGGAAGGCGGTGTGGGGCGCGGAGTGGGTCGTGGAGTGAGATGTGGAGTGGGATGTGGAGTGGGGCGTGAAGTGGGGGGGTTCCGCGACACCGCTCCCGCGACCCAGAGAAGCCACACTTCACCCGGAGTCTTCGGGCACAAACCCCCAAACAGTTCCCAGGTATATAAGTCCCGGCGCAGCTGGAAACAATCGCTACGTGGGGAGAGAACAGGAAGCGGTTCACAACTTCCTGCTCGGGCTGACGGGAGAATTCCGATACTGCCTGCACCAAGGGGTCATGGAAAACGGAGGGGGGATTTACATTAAAAACTTCGGCTTTTCAGGGCTAAATTTAGTTACATTTTGGGGGGTTGTTTATCAGCATTTAGAGAAAGATGCAGGTCGCAGGCTGAGGGTCATGAGAGTTGCCGTTTAAAGGGACGTGCGTTGACTACCCTTGCCCCAGCACTCCTTTCTAGTCTTTTTGGGGAATTTTACCCCCAGACCTCATTTCTTGTGAAAATCTAAATATTGGGTTTTGTGCCGGGAGGCCGAGGCGTCGGGCTCATTAGCGCAGCACGCTGCGAGTGCTAATTGATTTACTGTGAGTGCTGTAATTAGGCCTCGTCGACTCGTTGCTTGCATTCTAGAGGGATAGGAATATTACAAGAGGCGTGGGGGGGGGGTAAGCCGGTGGCAGGAGGAGGGCAGGTGAAGAGGTGCACGGGGGGATAATTACAGCCTTGTGTATAAACCTCAACAAAATGGGATTATTACCATACCTGCCAAGTGCCCCGGTTTAGTTTGGCCAGTCCATTTTTCACATATTTAATCCCTGTGCCCCTCTTTCTTTCCCTGATGTCCCTCTTTCCTCCCCTGTGCCCCCATTTCCTCATTTGATGTCCCTCTTTATTCCCCTGTGCCCCTCTTTCCTCCTCTGATGTCCCTCTTTCCCCCTGATGTCCCTCTTTCCTCCCCTGTGCCCCTCTTTCCACCTCTGATGCCCCTCTTTCTCCTGCCCTCTTTCCCACCTCTGATGCCCCTCTTTCCTCCCCTAATGCCCCTCTTTCCCTCCTTGTGTATGAGTCGGAGATCCAGCATCTAGAAGATATATGTCGGGGCAAAGCGGGAACATAATCTGCTCAAATGGTTGCCCTGCTTGTGGGCATCCGGATATCAGAGCTCTCTGCCCCACAGAGCTAACAATCTATCTGACCCCAGGCCTAGTTCCCAATAGGATTTACTGGCCTCTTATTGTGGTGGGTGCTGAGGGAGATGGTACAAAAGGGGTATTAACGGGAAATTTGGCCGTCGAGGGCAGATAAGCCCTTCTCGCTCCGGTTATTTTAGTGATCGGATTATGAAAATGTTTCATCGGATTGCGTTAATCAGCAGACGCTCGCACGATGCGCTCTCCCATCAGCTTTCACGGCTGCCGCTCACACGGTGATTGCCGTGACCTCCACGAATGCAAATGAGTGTCAGTGTCACCCGAGTGTCGGTGCGCTGCCGGTCCCCGCATCGTCTAGAGAGGACGCTCTGCATTCGCACCGCACCGTTTTATTCCAATACGCAGAGCTCTTTTCTCTCTCCCTATTTGTAATGATATTATTGGTGGGTCTGGGGCAGCGCTGGAGGACGGGGTATAACCGGGCGGTGGGGTAATATTCACTACACCCCCCCATGTGGTCCCACTCATACCTTATACAGGTGGTTACTCAAAGGACGCACACCATAGGATGGGGCTTTTTATGTGACTTTGTGCCCTATTGCCCCCTCTTGCCTCTTCCTGTGGATGCTCCTGATGGGGGTATCGGGAGGGGGTCTCGCAGGTACGGGGCTCACAGTCTGATATTATCATGCTGCCCTCGCTTCCCGTCTCGCACGCCGTGTCCTGTTTCCATGGAGATAAACTAGCTTTTTGTCATTTTGCGGTGAACCTCGCCTCTGAGACTCGGTTTCCTGCCATTATTCCGCCCCTTCTGTTTAATTGCCCCCTTCTCCCATTGAAAGCAAACTGACTGGTGTAGCAGGTTCCGGTTTCTGCCCCAGAGCTTACTGTCAATGTGAATAAGGGGAGGAATTCGGGGAGGAAAGGGGGACTGGCCAAAATAAACAGGGACACTTGGGAGGTATGTTAGCTGGCGTGTGCTCTCCGCTCTCCCAATCGCTTGGCCCGTCTGAGCGGAATCTGAAGCTTTACTGAGGCGGAAATTCATCCAAATGTCACTGAATCCATCCCTTTCTCACCTGTGACAAATTATCCACCCGCCGCCCACACGCCGTATTTATTCCACCCCACCGAGTGCCAAACGCTCCAGATGGGACAAAGTCCTTGGCGCCCCAGAATAGATACAGATTGTAACCTTCAACGGAGGACATGAAGCCTAATATTAACCCCACGGTGACTTAATACACGTTAACTCCGTACACGCTGGGGGACAGGAAGCCGTGTACCCAGAGGACTCGGCGGTCTTCCGTGCCCCTGCCCCTCCACCCCAGGGTCCCTAGCTTCTCGCAGGAATTGTTAGCTCTTGGGGTTTAGGGATGATGGCGACCACGGTGCCCACCGCCCTCTGTAATGTCAGCCGCTTGAGCTGATGAAACACGATAAATGGGAAACAAAGTTTTAACCAACAAAGCTTACAATCTAAAGATGAAGAAAGCCCCCTTCCGGGGATAATGAGTCGAGATAAAGGAAGGAAAGTGTGGCGTGAAAGCGATTTACCTGAGTGACACAAACCACATCCACCAAAAGGAAATGGTGTTCTCTAACTGTCTGCGATTTTGTGTCTGTAATTGGCGAGGTGCATGCGCGGCTCCCCTGCCGGAGGACAGCATTCTGCCCCTGACCGGGGGGGGGAGTGTATTATATCTATATACAGCTCTTCATACACTAATCAATGCTCACACCGAGCACTCCGAGCCGACAGCCCCCGTTAGAAAGCCATATTGTAATTAGTATAATGACCGTGGCAATTAGAGCCGTGAGACGCAGCAGGGATCAGGAGAGAGACGCGTCTGAAACATGCGACCCCGTCAGAGAGCGGGACGGGGGGGGCTTCAGCCGCCAACCACGTCAACAAACCGAGGGGAGAATCACGGTGTGCCCCCTGGGTATAAAATAACTCTACGTGGACGGCGTGTACAGAGAGACTTCTCATCATCCCGATCCAGAACCCAGCCGGGCCCCTCCAGCACCGCCGGGGCCCAGAGAGAGCAATAGGGTCAGAAGATCCCAAACTTCCAGAAAAAGAGGGTTTTGCCCCATAAAATTAATACCCAATATTGGTAGCACCGCTCTGCCCTGTGACCGGGTACCAAACATGGCGTGGTGTCTGACAATATTTCACCAATAATAATTGTCTAATAATAATAATAATTTTCTAATAATTGTCTAATAATAATAATAATTGTCCTCTGATAATAATAATTTTATAATAATATTCCTTTTATTCACTTCCTAGAATATTCTGCTAATTAAAACGCTTGCACCTAATGTAGGAAGGAGACTACAGACACAGTAAGTCCTCCCCGGCAGCTTATTGCCGAGCCAGGCTCCGAATCGATACGGTTGCAGACAGAGCTGATCTCCCCGCATCGGACGTCTCTGCAGCTGAGTGTGACGGCGCGGAGTCTCTTCTAACGCCGAGCTTCGGGGGCAAGTCTCGCTCTCATGACACTCGTGTTGATTCTGGGAGATAGCACGAGGGTTTCGGCAGATGTCTAAAGCCCGTCTCGTCCGTGCGTTTATACGAAGGGAACAGGCTGACGGGGCGGTAACTGACGGTCGGTGTGCCGGGCCGTCTTCTCATAAAAAGGGAGCTGAGAGATCCACATGATCTTCTCTGTCAACCCAATGCGTCTCCACCAACAGACAGCGGGCGCCTGCTGATAGCCCCTCTCACACAGTGTCACGCACCCTCACACAGTCTCACGCACTCTCACACAGTCTCACGCACCCTCACACAGTCTCTCACGCTATATCTTCAGCTCACGCACCCTCACACAGCTCTTCACACACCCTCACACAGTCATCACACACCCTGCACAACAGTCTTCACACACCTCACACCAGTTTGTCACGCACCCTCACACACGTTCTCACGCACCCTCACACAGTGTCCACGCACCCTCACACAGTCCTCACCAATTCTCACACAGTCTCAACCAGCCCTCACACAAGTCTCACACACCCTCACACAGTGTCACGCACCCGCACACACAGTGTCACGCATCACAGTCTCACGCACCTCACACAGTGTCCACGCACCCTCGTCACAGTTCACGCACCCCCTCCACACAGCTCGCGACGCACCGTGCAGACAGCTGTCACGCAACCCTCACACAGTCTCACACACCCTCACCCACAGTCTCACTATCTCACACAGTCTATAATGCTATCTCACCTCACACTAGTGTCACGGCACCCTCCACACCAGTCTCACGCACCCTCACACAGTCTCACGCAACCCTCACATCAGTGTTCACGCACCCTCACAGCAGTGTTCAGCACCCTCACACAGTGTCACGCACCTTCACTCTTCTTACAACCCTCACACAGTTCTCGCACCCTCACACAGTTCACGGTACCTCACACAGTGTCACGCGACCCTCACACAGTGGTCACGGCACCCTCACCCACAGTCTCACGCACACTAATCACACAGTCTCACGCACCCTCACACAGTCTCACGCACCACTATCACACACTGTCGCGAAGATCTCACACAGTCTCATGCACGCCTCACACGTCTCACGGACTCTCACACAGTCTCAACGCACCCTCACACAGGTCTCACGGCATCCCACACCGTCTCACGGCTCTCCACACAGTCTCTCGCACCCTCACACAGTCGTCACGCACCCTCCACACAGTGTCACGCACCTCATCACAGTGTACACGCACCCTTCAACACAGTCTCACGGCACCCTCACACAGTCTCACATCCCCACACAGTGTTCACGCCCACCCTGCACCACCAGTGTCACGCCACCCTCACACAGCTCACGCCCACCACTATAACAAAGTCCACGCACCCTCACACAGTTCTCACGCACACTATCACACATTCGCAAGATCTCACACAGTCTCATGCACCCTCACACAGTCTCTACGCACCCTCACCACAGTCTCAGGACTCTCACACAGTCTCTCGCACCCTCCCACACAGTCTCACGTATATAATATGGACTCTCACACAGTCTCTCGCACCCTCACACAGTCGCACGCACCCTCACACAGTCTCACGCACCCTCACACAATCTCACGCACTCTCGCACACTCTCTCACAGCTGGAAGCAAGCCGATTGCTGAATCAAATTCGTTAGAAGTTGTCGTTTCCCAAACCCGCGTGCCCCCGAAGGCCTTCATCAGCCAGAGAGACGTCCTGGGCATCTGTAAAGCATGTGAATGAGGTTCTGACGCGGTTCTGCCTCCAGGTGGCGCTGTCCGCTCTCCTGCCGCATGGTGTATATAAAGCTGCAGCCGGTATTACCGGTAATCTCCGAATCCCGTGAACCGGAACTATGCAGATCCCTTTATCACGGAGCCTCCGGGCCCCTAGTGTGATAGGCTAAAATGCACAACCAATCCCAAGAAGGGGCTCCGGTAACCCAGTGTGTATTTGGGCTTCATGGCCGCTCTAATTTACCCCTGGCTGTGAGCCACAGGAGAATTGGCGCAAACGCCTGAAACTGGCCCTACAAATGGTATTCGGTGTTTACAAATAAACTTAATCATGGCAACAGGGCCCAAAGTCACTGGAAAGCCCCGCCCCCAACCACACCCCCTGAAACAAAAGTGCCCATCTTTGGCCAATTGAACCTCAGTGTCTGCAAGTGACCCCCAAGTGGTAAGAAAGGGGTACCCCGGTTTGTCTGATTGAGACCCCCAGTTCCCCAGATAACCCGTCACTTCCTGACGAGCCGGCTGAGGGTGTTTGGCAGCAGCCGCTGTATCATCCATGGGGTTCTGATCGCCGGAGACGTGGCGGGTAATTTGCACCCGGGGCCCAATCACGGCTCTCAGGTGAAGGTTTAAAGAGTCCCTGCTGCCTCCCGAGGGGTAATAGAGTCATTAGAAGAGCTCAGCATAGATCCAATTAGACTCCGTGGCCGTTAATGCCTCCTCCGTCTTCTCTCCGAGAGGATTTACTTCTTAAGGTATTACAGAGACCGCAATGACTTTCACTAAAAACCGCTAAACCGCGGCTCGTCAGCAAATGAAACGCCATTCATCTCCAAAATTCCACATTTTTTAATAAATTCCCAGAATTCCCCAATTATATTACCAGGCGGGGGTTCAGCCTATAAATACCATAAAACTATATATATATATACTGTATACATCACAAAATTATACATTATATATTCAATGAAATTATATTTATGCATTTACTACAAAATGAGCTTTAACCCTTATGATACGTTACTGTTCACCGGATTGTCTGGCTGAGGCGGGACGAGTAACATGAAGAAGATGCGCAGATGGCGCTAACTACAGAGACCCAAAATCCCGGGGCCCCGGCAAGCTGTGTCGAGGGGCCCGGCCCTGTGTGTGTGCGGTTGGGTCTTGGAACGTGTTGTTGAACGCGTGAAGTACGCGAGCGCTTCTGCACATAAATTATTATATTATTATATTATTATATTATTATTATTTATTGATTGATTTGTATAGCGCCATCACAGACCGCAGCGCCGTACAATACGGACTAAATAAACACAATTCAACTAAAAATATGAGCTCCCCCTGGAAATAACGTATTAAAGTATTTCAAAGGGCCCACTTCTGCCCCAAAAAGCCATAGGGAGCCCGTAAGACCCAGGGCTCCAAGGATCTGTGTTATACCCTTGATTAACAACAGGCAAATGGGTCGGTGGTCCCAGGGGTCCGGGGGGGGGGGGTGTATACTGTAATGATGCGGTGCGGAGGTGGGGGCTGGGCAGCGATGCAGTTGCACGGTTACAAGGACAGATCGAGCCGTGAATCCCGCGAGTGACTCAGCCGCACAGGAACAAAAGCACAGAACGGATCTTTTCTCCGAGTTCGGCATTCATGCTTTAAATACGGCTACCGGCTCCGTCTCTACAGCAACTGCTGGTGGACTGCGGAGTGTGGGCTGAAGGACACAGACGCCCCCCAAGGAAGGCTCTGCGAGAGCTGGGCCCCCGGCTCCGGCCGCAGCACCCACATTCATGGCGTTTATGAATAACGATCTGTTAGATTCCATTCATGACACGGGATGAGACTTGCAGGTCCGTGCTTCCCTGCATCGGGCTCGGCGCAGGCGTTTTACACAACGCCGTCTGTGTTTGAAGACTTTGTTACGGAATGGATACTGGGCCAGCACCCCAGGTTGATCTGTCCTTTTGGTCCCAAGCACCCTTCCCAAGTGTCCTTGTTCAGTTTGGCCAGTCCCTCTCCCAAATTCCAGTGCCCTTTTTCCCTCTAATGGAATTTCGGGGGGAGCTGTTGAAATTGACTGTATATTGGGGTAATAGGACCCCCCTTTTCCTGTTAAGAGAGAGTCCGCCGATCTTTATTCCATTCCCACATCTATCTTTCCTCTGCCACATTGTTGCTTTGGGTCCCGGTTTGCGTTTTTTGAAGCCCCCGAACGTCTTTCCGGTTCCTCGGGCAGGAGACCGCGGCCGGCGGGTCACAAACCCTGTATAGATTCCGTAGGGAAGTAACAGCGCAGCCGCGCAGGTTCTAATTATCTGGAAATAACTCAATCAGCGATGCAGACGCTCCGTCCCTCAGCCTAATCCCTGACAATCCTTTAATGGGGCCAGAAATCCGCTGCGTCCGGCCGCTCCTCGCACCCCTAATGAGGGCTCCATAATTGCTGTGTGCCGGTAATGGGGCCGGGAGATTTCTAATGAGCCGAGGCCGGTTGGGAGAGGAGAAGACACGGAACCCAGGAGAACGCGTCAATGCATCCAGGGTCAGGCACCCGGAAAGTCCTTCCAGTTGATAAAGGATAAGGATTTCATATCAGAGTTCTGGATAAACCTGGAAATGTAGAATTTCATCAATAAAAAGGTTTCAGGTTTTTCTGGAAATGGAGAATTTGGGACATTGGGCTTCTGTGTATTAGCCCGTCCCCCGATGACCCTTCAGGTCTTCAGGTCAAACCCAGAGAGTTCCCAAGTATGAGAATGCCCTTGTTCAGTTTGGCCAGTCTCTGTACCAAACCTCTGATGCCCCTGTTTCCTCCCCTGATGCCCCCTCTCCTCACTGATTGCCCCTGGCTCTCCTATGCCCCCCTCCACTGATGCCCCTGTTTCCTCTCCTGATGCCCCCTCTCCACCACTGATGCCCCTCTTTCCTAGGAGCTCGGAGGAGTCTCGTTCCAGCCGCGAGTCCTCGATAAATGACCTCTATTATACAGGAGAAGAAAAAAAAACATCTTGATGGCAATTAAGAGAAAAAATACCTCTGAGCGCGAGGCAGGAGTGCGATTACATTAAACTGCCCCGTGAACACCCGTTGGTGCGTCTCTGCCGCGCCATCAAATGAGTTTTATACGTAAAATGTAAGTTTTTTTAATTAAATTAGAATTTCTTTATATTTTTTTTAGCACTTTTATATTCCGCAGAGCTTATAACATCGTACAGTCAGTGGGAATTCCAATACCATAGCACTCGGAAATTACAGGGTTTTTTTTCTCTGCGTCATAATTCTTAACTAAAATCAGAGTGTTTTTCTATTTTGGAGCAGCGTACGCAAATCATGTACTGCAATCACACGCCAAGACACTTATACATGTCCTCCAGCGTGTAAACTGCTGGCCTTCAGAATTCCGACACTCTATCAAGAGCCCCCGTCAGCGGCCGGCTGTGCCCGCCATTGAACCTTTTATTCCTCCCCAGCGATATCTCAAGGGCCAGCATCTTCAGTCGAGTCCCTAACTATACGATGGCCGGTCGGACGCTGTCGCTCGCATACTCTGACTCCATTCCTTATGCGATAACATCTCTCTGTTATTAGCTGGTAGGAGAGAGAGATCGCCCCACCGAGTAACGTCTCTATTAGACTGTCCTCTGACGCCGTAACAATGGCCACGGAAGACGCTGCCTTCCCGGAGATTCTGTCTCATCTTCTGCTATTCAGCCGAGCATGGAAACCCATCCGAGGTGGTAATTGGATCTACGGGCTGTAGAGGCCCCCGTCTCGGAATAAACGCAAATCTCAGATTTATTCAATTACGTATCTACAGGAGAGTAATTAATTTGGAAATAGAACACATCAAATCGCCTAGATTTTCTTTTGAATTTAGTGGCCCCCGGCGGGTTTTCGGATGAAATATGATTTTTGCGCCAAGAGGGCAGATATATATCCGTCAGAATGGGGAGGGGGGCGTTGCCTGGGAATTTACCCTCCAGTTTTTATCTCCCCCCACTGCTGGGGGAAGCCTTGATTGATTAACCCCTTTGGTGCCTGATATGGACCCCCCACCCCACTCTGTCAATGACAGCTCGACCTACGTAAGGGTTAACCCGAATGACAAATGGTTGGCCGTGTAATCTATTTAGCATTTAATACACGCAGAATAAATTAAATCGACAGCTCACAAGCCGGTAATAAAAAATCTATTTATCAACGTCAGAGTCCCGGGGGTCCGGGAAATGCCCCCCGATCGAAGGGGGAGGCGTCACGGAAAGATGTTTTTTATCTTTAAAGGGAAGCTGAAGCTCTTTATTTCCTATTAAATATCATTTCCGAGGAGCGCAGAGGAGAGAGGCTCAGTAATTAATATTATTACGAAAATGAGTCATTTGGGGTCTTTTTAATGGCCACGTTCGTTCCGCAGCCCCAGTTATTAATAGGATACCGTGTGATCTCGGTTTATAAGGCGGTCAGACGGCTCGTGAAACGGCCAAGCGGGGGCTGCCAGTCTCCGGGCAGACGGCGGATAAAATGGGTTTTATACAAACTAAGATGATGTTTTTAATGGTTAAAAAAAAAGCTTTTATAAAGACTTAGTAATTAGAAGTACCCCACATAACGTGCGTTACCCCAAGCATGGGGCAGTCCCCTCACACATCGACAGAGGGGCTGGACACCTAACCAGGTGACTTATATAATGTCAGGGGGGGTAACTACATAGAAACCCTTATATAAGGAACTGGGGTAACTAAATACTCTTTTTATAGTAATAACTCTGTGTACAAATACCCCTCATATTATCACACAGAGGGTAGTTAGGGCAGTTTCATTCAGACCCCAGCAGAGGGAGAACCACGTGGTGCAGAGCAACTTTACTGACTCATCCTATTGGCTGAGACAGCCCACGTGATGTTAAAGGGGCTGGGTGTGTCCCTTGGTTACAAACCCGCCATGGTAACGCGTGTCAACAAGTGTCATGGCGGCCTGAGGAGATAAAGCGTCTGCACGGGGTGAGTGGAGAGCAGGAGAGGGGTCCGGAGGGATCATAGGAATAAGAGGGCAGAGGGCGATGATTCGGAGCAGAGTATACCTGCCAAGTGTCCCTGTTTAGTTTGTCCAGTACTTCTCTGGGCCACAAATTGCTGGGCCCTTCTTACCTGCCCTCTATTATCCACTTCTTCCCCTTCTACCCCTCTTTTCTTCGCCTAGTACCCCTCTTTCCTCTCTCTCCTCCCCTGATGCCCCTCTTTTCTAGGAGGTCAGAATGTTTGCTGGGTATGAGGGGATCGCAGGGTTCTACCTCCCTAAAAGCCCCGATAATGTGTAAAGAAACAGCAGGGAACGGCTTTATAAATTAAACGGGGTAAATAAACCGCATTATTCTACTTCTAAATACCCCACCCAGTTACACAAATACCCCGCGATGGGGCACAAAGTCACATAAAAAGGTAAAGCTGCAGCCACACCACATATATCCCCAAACACAATAGTGCCCCTCAGGAGCCGCTTCACGCGGGGCCAGTAGTTGGGGAACTTTCAGGGGGTTTTTTTTGTTAAAAAATGAAGATGATGAATGAATATAAATACCCCTCCCCGCTCTAAATCTCTCCCGATTTGTTGATTTAATATCATTTATTAGAAGCCGTTTCCTTTTATCTATTACCAAAATGGAAGTCTTTGCATGAAGTGTAATTAACTACGTGCCGTGTGTAGATTTTGTATGAAATCATTGAAGAAACGTCTAATTTGTTAAAAGCGCTAATTGGAAAGGATGGAATAACCCCCCCCCCCCGGAATATATATAGAGGAATATAACGGATATAATAGTCATTTCAGGGTAAAATGTTGCGTTCCTCTCGGCCCGGCAATTCTTGAATGACATCAGAATCTGTTGCTATGACGTCCGCGAGCCGTGGCTTTAGGTCCGTAGGCTTTTTATATGAGAAGGGGTGAAAAAAAGACAATGGTGGATTTTAAATGGATGTAAAGACCCTAAAGTAAGGGTTTTTTTCAAGACGTTCGTTGCTGAAAAGTCTTAACGGACAGGGATTATGTAAAAGCTCTTCTGCGCATTTCCCACGAGAATTCAGAAACGTAATCGATTTAAATCATTTTAATTAAATTGGAAACCAGAACACGAAGCCCGGAGTCCTGGCCCCTACCCAGAATTACCCTCGAGCATTCCCACTGTATCTACTGCAACCCCCTCCCCTATTGGGGTAAATATATACTGTTTGTTTCTTTTGAGGGTGAGGATTGCAGAACGTTGGCTACGAGGGGGCAACCTCCAGAACCAAATGGCGGACCCCAAATCGAGGAGGACTCATACCCAGGCAGAGCTGAGGAAGCTGAACCCCATGCAGAGAGCGAGGGTCCTGGCTTACGAGCAGCCTGGGAAAGAGGTGGCCGCCTCGGTGCTCCTCGCCAAGGGCCGGCTCAGGGAACATGCCACAAAATCTGCCCAGGAGGCGCCGCCGCTGAGGACTCCGGACCCCGAGCAGGAGAAGCAAACCAAGGTGGTGGGACATCTGAAAGCTGCAGAGGCCAGAAACCGCATACGGCTCATGAGATTCCGCTTCCAGTGCATGAGGGTAAGCCGGGCCACCTGAGACCGTGGCGGACGGGGTAGGACGTTGTGAGACGTGATGGGGGTCTTCTGAGATCACAACGAGATGGGGGAAAAGTAGAGTGAGATTCTTCCCCCTAACACATTGTAAGAAGGGCAGAAAATTAGTCTCAAGAGCTTGCAATCTGTGGTGGTCCAGACAACTTTAGCCTTAGAGATAGCCCTATATGACTATATGAAAGATGGCGCATGAATAAATACCGGTATCCCCCCCCCCACCCTTAAATGTGAATGTTTTTCTATAATGTTTTCGGGTGCCCGTCCGACCCCTCACCTGTTTACCTAATTACACAGAAACCTGTGCGACCACGAAAAAAGCCACAAAACCAGCAGAATTTAATATAAACTTAGACCTTCTCCAAACACACGTGGCCTGCTCTTTTCCCCAGACACGTAAGTGCTTCTAGTTTAATGTAATTACATTTCCGTGAGGCAGCGGCCGCTCTGTAATGGGTTTACTGGAAATGGCTTTCCCAACACGCACCGCCGAAAACAGAGCGCCGGCGTGTCCTGCGTTACGGGGTCTAAATAATACATCGCTGTGCCGACCCCCCCCCCCCAGCCCTGCTGTCAGCGCTCTTCTGCTACATAAAGAACCGAAGCTCTGCCAGGGAAATGAAACATTAAATCTGTAAAACTGGTTACAAAAATATATATATTGGGTTAAATTGGGTAGCCCCCTCACTCATCTCCCTTACACGACTTACCCCAAACATGTCTAGCAACACACACTGACACTAAACACTTACACACACTCATGCCAGCGCTATACACTGACATACACACCATAAGATGACACACACACTAATACCGTGCAGGAGCACACACGCTAACAGCATCCTATCACATGTCAACACCATGCGCGCATGCATGCTAACACCATGCACTCACACGCACACTCACCAACACCATATCCAGCGCCCTGACTGGAGCCCCGGTGTCTTTTTATGTCCCTGAAACTCTTTAACTTGACTTTTATAATCAACTTCTTTTTTCTTTAAATGCCCTTAAAGGTAATTCATTACGTCTTTTGCCAAAATCCTTAAAAGCCCATTTATTTTACCGAATACGAGCCTAAAGAATAACCTACGTGGCACTAAATAGGCTAAAAATTGCTGGTTTGGGTCCCATTCATATCCCAGGCATAGCCGTTTGTTTGTGACGTCACTTCCTTTGTTATGGATACATAATAATAATATTTTTCATTCTGATACATTGTATCCTTTGTGCTCAACTGCCTGGAACCGGTTCCAGTCATGTAAATTATTATAACTGGCCCTGAATTTCATTTAAAAAATAGGAGTCGGGGGGCCAGTCGTGGCCGGATCACTGGGGGACATTGTATTTATTAATACAACACACTTAACATTAAAAAGATGCAGAATGTTCCCAGGAATACCCGCCGGGCGGCAGTTCTTTGTTCCGGATGCCAGCCAGGCTTAGAGTGGCATTTTCTCAGAGCCGTGGGAGCGGGACTTAGAAGCCCCCCCCAGTCCCAGAGCTGCATGTCACGGTTTGCCCCAAAGTACGACAAAACCATTGTCCCAAAACCAGTCCCATTTAAGGACCTGGCCGCTTTCTCTTATTTGGGTCCTCTGTCTGGGTATAGACACGGCAACGGGCAAAAAACAGGGTTTTTTGGCCTGAATCGGTAACAACATCTGGAATGTTTCCGACTTCTGCCTTCGAGACGCAATTCTCTGCTATTTCTAGAAAAATAGGAAGCCCTCTCACCCCCTCCCTCTCTCCCCAGCCCAGTATGGAGGCTGCACCGTCACCCGTAGCCCCGCAACATACGTGTTTAGGACACACGTTTATATTTAAAGCTTTTTTTGTTTCTTTTTGCCGCGGATCTGACACGGCCGCCATCTCTGTATTTCTGTGAATCTCTCTTTTTTTGTTGTTTTTTTTGTGGGGGGGAGTCTCGTTAAGCGCCAGCTGTCCTCTCCAGCACTCGGTGTTTACATAAAAGTCTCATTTATAACTGGGGGAATCATGTTGTTTGGCTGCTCGTGGCACAGAATCTTTGCCCGTGTGATATGTGTTCATAGTGGGGCATTTTGGGTGATTTTCTGCCCACGAGGGTAGTTGGCAGTCACATCGCCTTTTCTGCAAAACAACCTCATTATATCGCGGACGTCGTCTACAGATCATTGTTGGCTTCTTTGGCCTGCATTCTGTTTGCCCTGCTGCCCGGTTTGTGTGTGTGAGGGGTTAAATATCTCCTCTAACTGCCCCCTTTTGTTTTGTTGTCGCTGTGTCCATCATAATGCTTCTTAGAGGCATAGATGGAATGGAAGAAAGTTTTAATTTATTGAGAGGGTGGTAGATAAGTGGAACAGCCTCCCAGCAGCGGTGGTAGAGGGTAATACAGTGAGGAGATTTAAACATGCATGGGATAGATAGACATATGGCTCCTGAGAACAACTGGCAGACCAGACGGGCCGGATGGGGTTGACCTTCATCACATTCTGTTTCTTACTGCAGGCCCAGGAATTAGCCAACATGATCTCCTGCCAACCCGCAGCCCGGGACGCCATCAGACTAGAAGTGTTCCTGTCTTCTCGGCCAGAAGCTACCAGCTCCCAGGTCTCTTTGGGCCGGTTCCAGGTAACCTGAGTGCAATAACGTGTATTAGGAGGGGTGAGAGGCGCAGGTCCCGGTGTCTGTGTATTAGGATGGGGTGAGGGTCCCGGTGTCTGTGTATTAGGAG
>VKOC01006753.1:0-15550 GCA_009364415.1 Spea multiplicata
GGTATAAGGCATATCAGGGAAGTATAAGGTATATTTGGGGAGGGTGGAGTGGCATATCAGGGGTTAAAAGGCATATCAGGGGGGTATAAAACATATCAGGGGTGTATAAGGCATATCTGGGAGGCAGTGTGGCAAAAGCCTGGGCTCAAATGTGCATAACTGGGGGGCAGGTTGGGAAATAAAAACAAGAACTGCTTGTGGGTAGAAGAGAAGTTGGGCCCCAAATGGAGGTTGACTCCAGATCTGGCATTACTACACTTAAATCCCCCTAATATAAATAAAAAAGACTTCCGATTCCTCTTACATTTATTATTATCTATTAAAATAGAGATTGCAAGAAAGTGGAAAACTTCCGAAGGAATTAGTTGGAATAAAGTCAAAAGTCAATTGATTTACCAAATACAGATGGAAAAAGGAATTATATTCCAATCAATTGATATTCAAAATAAATGCGAGTTCTGGAACTCCTGGATAGATCAAATTCAACAAAGCAGGCTAGACTGATAGAATATCTCAAACTTAGATAGAAGCCAAATCTGTGAAATTAATAATACTAAATAGAAAGCTTGGTAATAATATTTAATGTTAATTAAGGTAATGGCCGTAACAGGGGAATTTTAATGTGTCTTGTACGTTTTGTTCTTGTACTTGTTTACTCTTGTATGTTGACTTTTTGAGATAACAACTTATAAGAGATGTATTTTGTATTTTGTTATAAATAAATAATAAAAAAAAATAAAAAAAAAAAACAAGAACTGCATAATCAAAGATTTTTTATTCTGCTGTTGGTTTTTTTTTTTTAAATCAATATTTATTGACTTCCGAGAAACAAAGCATACCATGAACAGAGACATATAAATTAAGCCACAAGGAGATCGTAACAATGTGGCTATAGTACAAGACATACTAAAATACAGTCATGTTCACATAAAAACCGTACATAGTTGCAACAAGAACAGTATCAAATGACACAGCTGGCATAAAGTACATAGGAATCCATGGTACTAGCATTGTACAAACAGCTGCTCAGAAGTGATTTTTCTGGTATAAAAGAATCGTAAAGAAGAAAGAAGAAAAAGTGTCCCAGAGTGGGAGAAAAGAAGGGGGAGGAAGCAGGAATGGGAGAAGATTACCGCTACGCAAGATGGAGTCGCTTAGAGACCAAAAATTCCGCCCTGGCAGCCATATCCGCATGTTTAGCGAGCCAAGGCTCCCAGATGGCGGTAAGGTGCTCCATGATAATGATATGCCAGACTGCTGCCTGGATTTCGGCCTCAGACGGCGGGGATCCCTTCCATCTCCGAGCCAGCGTGAGTTTGATCGCCGCACAAATGCGGTGTATGAGTTTGTGGTTAAGCGAGGAGAGCTCGGGACAATCGACGTCCATCACCAACAGGGCCACCTCCGGAGACCCTGGAATCACAATATTGAAGGCTTGGGACAGTTTTTGGAAGGCGGATTGCCATATGGGCCGAACAGACGCACAACTCCACCACGCGTGCAGGTAGGTGCCTGTCTGTCCACAACCCCTGAAGCACTGTGCATGAGCCGATGTAAAAATACGAGATAATCGCAACGGGGAGAGGTACCAGTGCGCCACAACCTTATAAAGTCTTTCTTGCACAGTCGTGCATACTGTTAGTTTATGCGCTGTGGATGCCGCCTTCTCCCACTTCGTAGTCGGGAACTCACGCTGTAGGTCCAAGTGCCAGCTGCGCCGGTAAGAAGGAGGGTCTGTGTAAGTGGCGCGCTGGAAGTGGTCATAGTACGCAGTGATGGCCTGCTTGCGGCGCTGACAAGCGAGGAATCTCTTCTCAAACAAAGTAACATCCGCTAAAGGCGACCTCGACAGCAGGGAAAGAAGAAAGTGCCATAATTGAAGGTAACGAAACATTTCCGATGATGGAGCGCCCTGAGATACACTTAATTCGTGGAACGGAATGACTACATCCTGATGAACCAGCTGACCCACCCGAACAAGTCCTCTCTCCAACCACCACCGAAATCTGCTGTTTGGTTTTAACCCCTCCAATCCCCTATGGACGTACCGGGGACG
Organism: Spea multiplicata; assembly: GCA_009364415.1. Taxonomy (NCBI): domain Eukaryota; kingdom Metazoa; phylum Chordata; class Amphibia; order Anura; family Pelobatidae; genus Spea; species Spea multiplicata. The sequence continues at coordinate 2,057 of VKOC01006753.1, forward strand.
TCCAAAAAACGCCCATTAAGAAACCCCTATGGATGTACCGGTACATCCAGCCCTTTGTGCAGCATCAGGGACACATCCCTGCCGCTGCACGGGAGATCAGGCTGTCGTTTGACAGCCTGGACTCCCCCCTGGCAGCAGAAGCCAGCGTTGCTGGCTTTCTGTTGCCCGATCTCCTGTAACAGCTTCCGGCGCGATCGGGCTGTCCCTTCCATGTCACGTCGCTACTGACGTCACCTGGAAGTTCATAGGAGGACAGGGTATCCCTGCGGGGTCTGTCTAGGTACCTGTAACAGTTACCGGCATGAATGCCGGTAACCGTTACAGTTGGAAATGCCCGGTGTCTATGACCAGCTCTGATCTCATCAGTGCAAAATAGCAACAAACACCTGTGGTTTATATTACCATATCTGGTGACCCATGGTTTGCTACAGATGCAATAAGCTTACTATGGGCACAATGTGACAAAAAGTCTTCTGTGGTACAGAGTACAATAAATAAAGAAAAAAGTGAGCCTATTATGTTATAGTATGTTGCCTATATGTGCTGGGAAAATATGGAAAATCTATATAAATTAGGTATTTCTGAAATCAGGACACCTGAATTGATAAATTTGGATGGAATCTTCTGTCACCTTACCTAATTTTGTGAGGATTCAGAGGGAAAATGTAAAAAAAAATTAGGTGTTTTTTTTTTCTAATTTTTGCTAGTTTTTACTAAATTCCTAATTCTAAATTTTCAGCTAATCATCCAACTATGGTATCAAAAGAAAGCTCTATCTCTCCTTGAAAAAACAATATATCGTTTACATGGGTACACTATTCACAGGAAAGGAGAATAATCGCTGAAACCGACATAGCGCAAAAATGGCAAAATTGCTCCGGCTTTGAGGTACCAAAAACCCCTGGGATTAAAGGGGTTAACATCCTGTTTGTTTATGAAATTATTTTAAATAAATTAAAAATTAACATGTATTTTTTCATATCCAACTAATCGATTATGAAAATAATAGTTAGTTGCAGCCCCATAATCTTGTACATCTCTTCCGTTCCATTACAAATATGGCCTTGTTAACATGCTGCTGGGTTTGGCAAGGGCGGACCTCGCTGCCTGTAAAGCCTGACCAACAACCTGCATGGCTTCAACTGTGCTCTAGTTCTATTATAGTTCCAATAGTTTCCCTCTCACTTCACTTCTTTTTTGCTTTGTATGAAATAATATGTCCTTGAAGTACAGTCTTTGCTGTCTACCAATACCGAATGGGTTTAATTGTGTTGAGCACTGTGCAGTCCATATTCTAACCAAGCAGATTGTAAATTCAATTTAAAATCTGGTGCGTTATATAAATATGGAGGCATTTTTCATAAACAACCAACAGGCTGGTATCACTGTACTCAGGAAATGTTGCTGAACATATATTGGGGTCTTGTTTGGCAGTTACATGTACCAGCTGTAGATTTATGTGATTTTATAGTATGTCAATATATATATATATAGTATAGTATGATCATGTATGTCAATATCTGTGTTTGTCCAGATACACATGTCATGCACACAGAGCATGTTAATGTTTCTGTCTGTTAGTATAAAAATAAATAAAGGCTCCAGGCACTCAAGGGTTCCAGCGTCCGGCAGATTTATTAGAGGAAGACAAAAACAACGTTTCGACCACACAATGAGGTCTTTTTCATTGTGAGGTTGAAACGTTTTTGTCTTCCTCTAATAAATCTGCCTGACGCTGGACTCCTTGAGTGCCTGGAGCCTTTATTTAGGAGCCCTTCCCGGCACAGTTAAGCACCTGAGTTCCTTTGAAGCGTGCAGATTCCTTATTCTGGTTACTCTCTGTCTGTTAGTATTGTATGTTTCTGTCCCTTTGTTGAGGCAGGGCACCATTTTTTGGATTTCACACAGAAATAATTGTCTATGACCAGCTCTAATCTCATCAGTGCAAAATAGGAACAAACGCCTGTGGTTTACATTACCATATCTGGTGACCCGTGGTTTGCTACAGATGCAATAAGCTTACGATGGGCACAATGTGACAAAAAGTCTTCTGTGGTACAGAGTACAATAAATAAAGAAAAAAGTGAGCTTTTAGGCTAGTTCCTATCATATATAAGCCATCCTTATTTCCAAACATATATAATGCAGAGTAGCTTCAAAAGGTTTTATTAACTTTATTTTATAAATTATTTTAACTATTTAAATGATACATGTCCTTGGATGTTTTTTACTCCTATCCTTCATTCTTACTTACATCTTGCTCTTCTTTGTACATTTTTCAGGGTCCTGCATTTAACCTTGGAATTAGAAAAATGTAATAACAATTGAACTTTGAAAATATAGCTCTATGAGTCAGCTATTGTTTATTTGTGAAAAGTTTAAATTATTGCAGTATGTAAAGGAAAGAAAATATAATAAGATTGATGTATTTGTATTTCTTTTTCATGCAATTAATTATTTGCCGATTTCTCCTCTACATATATTTCTGGCAGAATGGTGCTACAATGACCTGGTTTCTCCTCTGTACTTTACTTCATTTGATGCCTCCTCAAGATACTCTCTTTTTTATACTGCTAATTTTGCTCGTCTTTATGGTAAGGATTGAAAGCAATTAATTTAAACTTTATAAACTCACATTTGCTCAACCTAATAATTAGGAAATACTGTACAGTTGTATAGATATGTTTCAAACGTTTTACAGTTAAAATGTATGCTTCCTGATTTGATATAATGAAATGACTAATAGATGAACTCATCCCTTCACTAGAGCAATATCAGAAATTTGTAGATTTTCATGGTCATTTTTTTATTTTTTATGCCTATGTTGTGTTTTTGTTCAGAAAACACACTACTCTAGTTGGTGAACTCTTTCTCTTTCTCTTTCACTGCAGGCAGCAGTGGATGGTCACCAGCCCCTGGAGATAAACAACCATGGCTTCAAATAGATTTGAAGCAAAAATATAAAATCATGGGAGTGGCCACTCAGGGAACATATAACACATACTATGACTGGGTGACAAAATATATTCTGCTATATGGTGACCGACCAGACAGCTGGAAGCCATTCTTCCAGCAAGGAACTAACTGGGTGAGAGAATGTGTGCAAATCACCTTTACACAGTTTATTGTATACTTTTGTAATGCATGAAAAAATGTTCTAATAAGTAACACTAATATTACAAGGACACAGTGTTATGAAACACAGTAGCAATTAATTTTATTCCCTTAATGACCAGTGGCATGTCATGGCATTAAACAAGCTTAGAAAGGGAAGGGCTCTATGATTGCTTTCTTCGCTTAAACTGAGATCGGCCCTGTGTGGCCCCTCCTCTTATGTCAACGTCCGCCATACACTGTATGGCGATGGACGCCCATTTTAAAAGAGCTTAGGAGACGATCAACAAAATAGTACATGGGGGCAGAATTACTGGATTTGGAAAAATGGTTTTGAAAATGTTACTTGTGCTTATTGCCCTATAACTTGCAAAAAAACATTGAGTATTTCTAAACTCAGGACAAATAGTGGAATCTATTTAGCAAGTATTTTATGAGCTTTTTTTAGATAAGTTCTTGTTTTTAAATTTTTCGTCATATTTCATTATAGGAAATTAGATTATATGATGAAAAAATTGCATCTTAAAAAGCCATTCTTTTCCTGAAAAAACTATAACTTGTGTGGCTATACTAAATGGGAGAGGAGAAAATAGCTACAGCTAAACATGAGTGCCGCAAAAGTGTTAAAACAGCCTTGGTCACGGAGGGTACCAAAAATAAAAAAAACAGCCTGGTCCCGGCAAACAAACTGTACCAAAATATATGAAGCAACTTATCAAACTTGTTAGCTTAACCTCAGGAAGTACATACTTACAAGTTGTGCCAAGGAGCCCATTAGAACTTACCAGTGCTTAGTTGTAATGGCAGGGAAATCTCACTGCTGTTACACTGGAGATCATGTGTCTGTTGACAGCCTAGACTCTCCGCTGTAAATACACATTCCCTTCTGGTAGGTGTCTATCCTGACATCCACCAGAAGTTTACTGGAGGACAGGAGAGACTCTTTCTAGAACCTACAGGGATCTCCAATTGCTCCCCCAGCTAAATGATCACACATATTGCAATCAGCAATGCTGGGTTATGTAGCCTTGTCACAGTGTGATGAGTACGGAGAGATTAGAGGAGAAGGAGAATCAAAGTTTCTCCCCTTTTCAATGAAAATAAAAATGGGGAAAAATGAAATCTAAATAAAATAAAATTTATTAGGAGCCTAGTGATGTCACCATGATATCACTAGCATATAAAATGTATGAGAGATCCTCAAAGGGATCTTGCGCGATACAGCATTGGGTACAAATGAAAAAAAATTAAATTATTTAGTTATGGTTATGTATATATGGGGAAACTGAAATCAAAATAAAATTTATTAGGAGCCTAGTGATGCCACCATGACATTACTAGGATGAAAAATGTATGAGAGATCCTCAAAGGGATCCTCAAAGTTACTAAAGTTTCAAGAGGGTCACTCCAGACCCTCCTGAGAACTCTGGGTCCCCTTGCAGGTTGAATACACGAACTGCATTCAACCATGCAAGTCAATGGAGCCCAGCTTTCTAATCACAATGTGATAAATAAAATACAGTTTAAAAAATAATAGTAAGAAAAAAATAGTTAAAAAAATGTTAACATGTAAAAATAATTTTCCACTGATGTCACCATCAGGAGAACCTTCCAGTTCCAAGAAATGTAAAAAACCTCCAAAAAATAAATAAAGTATCTTAAATGGGGTGTCTTAAAAAATGTATGAATTGACACAGGGGGCAGGATAATAATCACATGTCAAATTTCCAATTTGAAAAATACACACATCCCAAATGTGACCTTTAAGCCCCAAACAACACGACAAACCCATGCTTGGGGGTATCACTATATTCAGGAAATGTTGCTGAACACATATTGAGGTGTTGTGTGTCAGTGACATATACCAAGGGCTGTAAATTCAACCCGTGAGTACAAAAAAATACTACTGCAAACTTTGATAAGGCATATGTGGCCCTTTTGTCCCCAAACAGCCAGGCAAACCCGTACATTGGTGGTATCACTACTCAGGAGATGTTGCTGAATACATATTGAGGTGTTGTGTGACAGTGACATATACCAGGAGCTGTAAATTTATACCTAAAGTACAATGTGTGTAGGGAAGAATACACACAAAAAACACTACTGCAAACTTTGACAAAGGATGGTGGTAACTGTGTGCATGGAAAGAGCTAAAATACCAGCATTGAATTACCAGATTTGGAAAAAATGGTTTTGAAATAGCAAAACGCTACTTGTACTTATTGCCCCATAACGTGCAGAAAAAAGCAAAAAAACATAAAAACATTGGTTATTTCTAAATTCAGGAAAAATAGAAATATCTATTTTGCAGGTTTTTTATTAGTTTTTATAAATGAGTAAAAGATTTTTCAAGTAAACATCAGAAAAGTCCTTTCTTCTTGATTTTACAACATATTGTACGCATCTTTTTTATACTAAATGATCTGATACAATCAAAATAATGACATCTAAAGAAAGCTCTTTTTGTCCTGAAAAAAACAATATATAACTTGTGTGGGTTTAGTAAACAGGAAGGATGAAAATTACAGCTAAACAAGAGCATTGCGGAAATTTACCCATTGTCACGAAGGCGGTACAAAAGATACAAATCTGCCGTTGTCACGAAGGGGTTAAGCCAGTAGCATTAATAAATGTATAGCTTAACAAACATGGTAAAATTAGGAAGGGAGGGAAACAAATCCTTGTAGCAGATATATTCAAAGATGTCTGAAGTCAGTGAAGCTCTACCTTTTTATAAACCTTCCACGATTCCTGCTCGCAAACCCCTGCCACTCAAATTTCACTGGATCAAATTTCTTCTACCGTTTCCTCAGCCCCTCAGTTGCTAAATCATGGTTTTCTAAACTCTTAGAAAAGAGGTTTATGAGGGTACGAAATAAATGCTATACAAGAGTACTTAGAAGGCATGATCATTTTATCTTTTTTCATTCCCTGTTAATTTCATTGTTTGATATTTTTATTTTGCAGCTTATATATTTATATATTTCCAAATGTGGTTTATAGTATCTCTACTGTTTATAATAGAACGAACAGTAGAGATAATATTAAATACATTTGGAAATATATAAATATATAAGCTGAAAAATTAAAATGCTATATTTGGTTTATTGTCTAGTCTTCTATTAGGTATAGTGTAATATTTGGGGTGTACATGAAATTAAAATTAAAACCAAAATTCAGGCTACTATAACTATGTGTTTTATCATTATTCATTCTGAATCTCCATCTAAGACATTCTTTGGAAATGTGAATACATCAGGGGTGATGGAACATCGCCTGTATTATCCCATCAAGGCTCGTTATGTTCGCTTTGTGCCAGTAGCATGGAACCCCAGAGGAAAGATTGGACTTCGTGTGGCTTTGTATGGCTGCCCTTACAGTGAGTAACTCTTTTAGAAAATTATATGAGAATATATTTTTAGAAGCCATTACTGACAATAAACAATGTAGACTGACAAATCTAAATAAAGTGTAGATGTAAAATACAATAAAAATAGCATACTGTACTACAATGAACAAAAGGTTGTCTATGTTGGTTAAATCATTGGGGACAAGTTAAGCTCTTGTATGGTTGTGATTAAAGGCTAAAGATTGAATTAGGAGTATATTTACCTTCTGCTATGTATTTTCTGCTGATGGTTTAGTGGATTAGAGTAAAGAACCTTCATTTTATGATTGTGGGCCTGTGAGTATGTCTTCACTTAGTTGAGACTGCAATAGCCAATCTATCTCAGCAGTGGCAGAGGTTAATTTAGGGAGGGCCCTGCAGAGGATCTCCTGAAAATAAGACAAGGCTAATGATCAAGTAGAGTTTGTGGTAGGAAAAAGGCCTTATCTGTTGTCAAATGTCTCCTTATTTCAAATAGTTGTTATACACGTAAGCTTGTACCTATTCAAATGTAAAATATGTAAAATGAACATTAACGAGTTGTGCACAATGTTCTGTCTTGATGATCTCATATCAAACCAATTCAGTGGAAAAATTAATCGAACTTTGCACTATAGCATATCTTTCAATTTCAAGATGTTTGAAAAGGATGTGAAATTAACATTATATGTGAAATGAACATTAACCAATTGTAATTTTTCCCCTCAAGGGCACGATGTTCTGTCTTTTGATGGTGATGATCTCATATCATACCGATTCAGTGGAAAAACTAATCGAACTTTGCACGATAGCATATCTTTCAATTTCAAGACGCTTGAAAAGGATGGAATGTTGATGCATGCTGAAGGTTCCCAAGGAGATTTCATTACCCTGGAACTCCAAAAGGCTCGTTTAGTCTTCAGTATAGGTTTAGGTATGGGAGACAATGACTAAAAGCAATAATAAAAAGTGTTTGTAGAAATTGAACTGGGGGCAGTTAATGATGGACACACAGGATATGTATAATAAGCTAAAAAAAACCCAACACATGCAATACAGACACATACTGCAATGCGAGTAGGTTAAATATAATTGATGCACTATTGATGGGATGGTTAATAGAAGAGCAAAACACTGTCGACCACACAGGGGGTCTGCATTCCTTTGCCAGGAGAGTTTAGATTAGATAATGAGTGCAGGAAACAGATACATATATGTTTATTCCTGCTTTGTAAAGTTAGAAATTGTTTCTGTGCATGAAAAGTCAAGGTTTTTGGAATATCCATAACATTGGATACACTGGCACTCACCTTCTCATACTGAAAAAGGTACTGCTGATGGTTATAAGTTCTATTTTTCCGTTGAATATTAAAAAAACTAAAAAAAAAAATCACAGGTTACAATACAGGATTCAGTTATGATTTCATCTTAGGGGACAAAATTTTACATTTCAGATGCACATATTTTCACATTTGCTTTCAATTTCTATAGGTCCTTGATATGTTTCCACCTGTAAAATGCAACTGTTTAATATTCTGATGGTGATAACTTGTTGATAGGTCATATTTTGTGGCAGTACACACCGTGCAATTTTTATTTGAGAAGGCTAAATCATGTCTAATCTGCTTTTTCACTCTTAACATGTCATGCTTTAATCCTGAAAAAACTGAAAACATGAGGTGACTGTGTCATGTAAGGCTACAGTAGCTACTTAGTTCCCAGTTTTCATCTTCTGTGGTCGCACTCCCCAAAGAGATATGCGAACTCTTTCTTCCTCGAAAGCAAGGCTGAGTCATTAGGGACATCCTCCAATTTCTAGTGTATACCATACCGTATTTGCTCGATATAAGACGACCATCATTATAAGTCAACACCCAATAATTTGAATATTAATTTAGGAAAAAAAAGAAAAAGCCTGAATATAAGACTACCCTAAAGGAAAAAAGTTTTACTAGTAAATATTAATTCACATGTGAACTATTTTTTTATATTTACTAAAAACCATGATTGAGAAAAATGCATTTCTTTTTTTTTATTTCCTTTTATTTGCCAACCTGTCCCCCAGTTATGCATATCTGCCTCCACTTATGCACATCTGCCCCCAGATTTGCCACTCTACCCCCCAGATATGCCTTATACTACCCCTATATGCCACTCTGCCCCTAGATATGCCTTACACTCCCATATATGCCACTCTGCCCCTAGATATGCCACTCTGTCCCCCAAATATGTCTGATACTCCCCTATTTGCCGCTCTGCCTCCCTGATATGCCTTATACCCCCTATATAACACCCTGCCCCTCTGATATGCTACTCTGCCCCCAGATATGCCTCCGCAGACAGGCAACCTCCACAGCTACCTGGAACTTCTGCAGGGGCTTCTATGGCGAAGCACAGGAAGGTCAGGTGACGCCGGTGCTCTTTCGTAGAAGCCCCGGTAGCAACAAAGGTTGTCTCTGGCCATCGTGCAGACGTTCACCGGCTGCCAGAGAGGAGGATCCAGGTCCCCTGCAGCGCTGTGTGGGGGGGGGGGATATGGATCTTAGTCTTGTAGTCATACCTCTATTTAAGGTCCGATTATAAGACGCCCTCAAATGTAAGACGAGGGGTATTTTTCAAAACATTTGCTCTGAAAAAACCTTGTCTTAAAATCGAGCAAATACGGTAAATTCAATCAGAAAAAAAGTGAATGGGGGTCAAAGAAAAAGTGTCTGTCTTTATGAAAACTAATCTCTGGTTTTCTCCACAACTGACAGGAGACAGCCCCGTCTATCCAGTGGATGGTCACACAGTCATCAAACTGGGAAGCCTACTAGATGATCAACATTGGCATTCCATATACATCAATCGCTATGAACGTGATCTTAACATAACTCTTGATGGCGAAACACGTCACATTCGCTGCAAAGGGGATTTAGAACAGCTTGATCTGGACACAGAGGTGGGTATGGTGCATAAATAATATATGTGTGTGTATATATATATATATATATACAGTATATAGTGTAACACAAAATACGTTTGCTAAAGGGATTAGCAACTGGGAATTCCATTTACCATTTAAGAAGAAATGATTTCGCTTAAAATACACATGGGCTTGGTTCCTTAAAGTATGACATTTTCACCACAGATTTTTTTTGCTGGTATTGTTCATCAAGAAAAGAGCATCACCCACAAACAGAACTTCCGTGGGTGCCTAGAGAACATTCTCTTCAATGGTGTCAATATTGCAGATCTGGCACGTAATAAGAAATCTTCAATTCGTTTTGTGGTGAGTGTGCAAGTAGACATGCCTACAACATTTAATTACTTATAATTGCATACATTGTTAAGTCACACCTCCTTAATAAATGTATCACATCTAAATGTAAATTGCACAGGGTAGACACACATAGGGAAGGCTAACTTCTATAATAATGCTAAAATATATGTAGAAAATATAAGTAAAGGGTCTCAGCAGTTGCAGTTCATACACTAGAGAATGGTGTGGTTTTTTTTGCTTCATATAATCGTGGAAAGCAGATCCTGAAAAGGTTAATTAGACCTGACCTGTTTGTTGATCTTTCTCTTGCTGTTTCAATATCCACCCCATCAGTCTTTCTCTGTCCTCCATGGCCTCTTCCTCTTGGCTTCCTGCTAGGATTGCAAACTAGGACATTTTTCCCCAGGACACAAATAGAGTTGATATGTTTCTCACCCACACATATTAAATGCTTTCCAACAGTATGCTGGATTGCATAGCCTCCCATTCCCTCCTGATTATGCCCCTGTGGGGCTGAGATAGTGAGGAGTGCGACCATCATGTTCTCTCATATCTAAGCAAGCAAGTGCATATATGGAGAGAACACCCAGAGGCATGGTTTGCATAGAGCACTAAAACCCTAATGGCAGGCATTGCTGATAATAGTGTTCAGAACAGTCGGAAAGGTTGGGGTTGTTATATACCCTGTGCATAGAGATTCGCAAAAGCTTTCCATTGGTCTTTGTGGTTATTGCTGAAGTTGTAGGCTTTTTTTTTCGTTTTTCCTTATACATGTTCCAGTTTTGTATTGATAAACATATGTAGTGAATTAATGGTCCTTTGGGGTTTAACATCTTCATGACAAGTTTCTATACACTTCCACAAAACAATAGCTCAGGGTAGATGCCTTCATTTTCTTGCTTTTTGTCCATTAACACAAATACAATATTTTATTTAACCCACATTAGGTTTCCTGGTGTCATATGGAATACATGTATTAGTTGCTAGTTAATAGTTCTGCCGGAAGCTACATGTTAGTGCAATCAGTGCCTTTTAATTAAAGATAGATTTTTGTTATAACATCAATAACACCACACAATGAACATTGTTTTCCTCTGTACTATTGGGTTCATTGTATTTAGAACCTATTTTCTTCTTATTGAAGCACAATATGTTTAATGCAATTTGCCCTCTATTAGAAAAGGATTATGAGTCTCAATGTCGTATCAGACAAGTGGGATGTACAAGTAATTATCTCTAAGGACCTACAGCTAGGCAAGCAATGCAAATATGTTTGAAAAAGGCAGGTAGGGTGCTGGGTTTTAGAGACATTAGTAACAGAAAGAGATTGGTAATGATTATTGGTTGTAGTTGTAAAGGCTCTGACTCTTAACAGATTTAAATATTATGGTGAATGGTTTGCATCAAAATATTAGAAACGACTAAAGGATATTGTCATGTATGATTTGGGGGAGTGTGACATGGAGGAGTCAAAAGGGACATGTAATAGAAACATTTAAATATATAAATGGGTTTAAGAGTTATTTGAAAAGAGGAGAAATGTTAGGACAAGAGGTCATAGTCTAAATCTAGAAGGCCAAGGGCTTAGATGGAAAGTGAGGAAGTTTTTCTTAACTAAGATAAGTGGAACACACCTCCGGCTGAAGTGATGGATGTTAATACACTGGGGAAAATTAACATGAGTGAGGTAGGCATAATAATATCCTGAATATAATACAAGCCCAAGAGCCAAATATAGTTTGAGGTTTTTACATGAGGAAAAAATGGGAAACCCAGGCATGTCTGATGGTTCTTACCTGGTGTCATGTTCTATGTTTGTGTCATCTGACTTCTCTGATTTCACTTCCCTGTAATGTCTGTTTCATTATTGCTAGCAACAAAGAGCACCACATTGGTAGCTATGACCTTAGTGAATTAATGTGTATATATATATATATATATTTTTTTTTTTTCATTTTATGTAATCGCATTATAGGGCAAGGTGCGAAATTCCTGTGTGGAGATGCCATATGTCCCTGTGACTTTTTCTGGCATCAACAACTACCTGATGGTACCAGGTGTACCTGCTAATACAAAGATGATGGTGAGCTTTAAATTTCGGACATGGGACACTGTTGGTCTTCTACTTTACACTAATTTTGCTGGCTCCTTGGGTTCCCTGGAAATGGCCCTAAGTGAGGGTCAGATCAACGTCTCTATTTCTCAGCCTCACACGAAGAAACTGGTATTTGCAGCAGGTGTGTATTTTTTAAATCATTGCTTATGATTGCTTCATAAGAAAAATGGCCTTATTGAAAGAAGACAGTATTACCATTTGATTGTGTGCAACATTTTGTCAGGATCACATGTAGGAACCCAGTTGCAGCTCTCAAACATATCTGGCAGAAACACATGAAGGGGTCAGGCAGAAATCGTGGTTGGGCAGGTCCGAGGGTCAGTATACCAGGCAGCACAGGATCAGAAACAGTAGAATCAGGCCAAGGGTTGAGTAACAGGAAAACACTTTGAATCACAATAGAGGCGCAGTTAACTACAGCAATAGCACAGAGCTGCCTAGACTAACCAGGCTACACAGTACACAGAAACCACAGGACCAAACAGTACTAGCCAGGACTATAACATAACTATTGGAGATTCTGTCACATCTTATGGCCATGTAATGCTTAGCCCACCACTACTCCAAAGTACTCCAATATATGGTGGGTCCTAACGCTAAATCCTGCCTACAGAGGTACTAATAAACTGAACATTGAAACTAAACACATATCAGAAAGACATACCTGTAGACTGCAGACTGAGACAAACAGAACACATGGGTGGGGCACACCTTATAAAGAAAACACAGCTGAAGCAAAAACAAGACTGGAATCAAGGAATCAGAGGTACAGGACAGAGCATAGGCAAATCCTATCTATCTATCTATCTATCTATCTATCTATCTATCTATCTATCTATCTATAGGTTATAGACTGAACGATGGATTTTGGCATTCTGTGTCTTTGGTGGCCAGAGAGAACTCAGCAGTAGTCATCATTGATGAAGATGAAGGAGCAGAATTCAAGGTTAATTATCTATTCCAGCTTCGCACAGGGGACACTTACTACTTTGGAGGTAGGCAGTCCTGGATAACATAATTAATCTACTATATGTAATCGTGATGTAAAATGTAAAGGACTACCGTATTTGCTCGATTATAAGACGAGGTTTTTTCCAGAGCAAATGCTCTGAAAAATACCCCTCGTCTTATAATCGGGGTCGTCTTCTAATCAGACCCCAAAAAAGTCTGCTGGGGCCATGCTGCTTACCGGTCGCGAGCAGCGTCTCTTCTGTTAGAAGCAGGAGGACAGGAAGCTTGCAACTTCCTCACAGAGCTCTATCTCCCCCTCCCTCCTCTGGGGGCGGGGCCAGAGAAGTTGCTCGCACAGCCGGGCCCCTGCAGAAGTCTTCGAGTGAGAGATCTGCAGTTCAGGTAAGGGGGTGGGGGAGGGTTTTTGATGTGTGATTGATGTGTGATTGATGTGTGTTTAATGTGTGATGTATGTGTGATTAATGGAATGAATGAGTATTTAAATGTTTGTGAATGTGTGTTTGTGTGTGATAGCATGGATGTGTAAGGGGGGTGGGGGTTGTAGCATGGCATAGGGAGGCTGTAATCCCACTACTATCATCCCCAGGTCCCAGCATGTACTGGCTGCCTTGGCTTGATAGGAGTGTGATTGCTGTTAGCAGTTTGAGATATATATATATATAT
>VKOC01006754.1:0-12015 GCA_009364415.1 Spea multiplicata
ATATACACAACTGCCCCATGTGTGGGGGGATATATACACAACTGCCCCATGTGTGGGGGGATATATACACTACTGCCCCATGTGTGGGGGGGTATATACACAACTGCCCCATGTGTGGGGGGTATATACACAACTATGTGCCCACGGGGTAGGGGGAAGCAGAGCCGTACCTCCTGTTCTTCGGTGTAACTATCCATGGTCAGTTGTTGAGAGGACATCATTGTGAGCTACACACGACCGTCACATAATGGTGATCCGTGTCAACCTGCGGGAAACATACCACACGTTACATGACATGACCACAAAAACCTTATTCTTATGTGAAGGATAGCTATACGGCCATTGCCGGCCCTCCTCCATTACTTTCTGTGCCATCCCCACTGGAAGGCTATTCCAGGTATCTAGTACACTAAAACAGTGCATTTTAACCCTCGCTCTCCCAGCATCAAAGCCCTCGGTGTATGACAGGCTGTTGCTCGCACATTATTATGGATTTGGCCTCCGCACCCCGCATTCAGCCGGCTACATAGAACAGCCAATCGTGTCACGTTCCCCGCGTTACATACCACGGGACACATGACGGATACCTATCCTTTGTACATGTGATTCCAAACCACACGCAGGTTTCTATAGCAACCTCATCTATAACTTTATTTATATCATGCATTTCCACGCACGCGGATGTCACTCTGAGGACTTCTCTGCTTTTATGTCTCTCCGCGCCAATGGAGCAGCGCAGCGTCCCATACAGAGCCCCCAGGGGGCCGTCTCAGGGCCCCAAAGATCAAAGTGGCCCCAAGGAAGAGCTTGGAGGCTTTTGGGTGTAGAGTAACGGGTGTCACGGTGTCACCGGCAGGCCAGATACCATCTTACAGAGCCTGTCACGGCGCACATGTAACACGCGTGCCGGGGACAGTAACACCTTTTCATTAGATGAGATTTGGACTTTTGACACCATTTTGCAGCCACTGGAAATGCCCCAATGGGGCCGGGCCCCTGGAAGCTTTTTGGTGGCTCCCATCTTTGGGGATTGGAGGGCAACAAAAAGCTTCAGCCCTATTGCTGGCCTTTCAGCTGGGGTGAGAAGGAAGGGGCCCCGAATCCCTGCTGCATCCGGCTCCGGCGATTACACGTCAGGCCCGTATACACGTGTCCTGCGCAGTATATGACACGGAGGGATCGCGGCTGGGGTGATTACTCTGCCTGCCGCAGGCCCTCTGGGGCAGAATACGGGATTCAGAGGTTAGGGTGGGTTAATGGACACGTGTATTTACATGAACATATTCAATGTGTGTATGTACACGCGTGCAGACGTGAAATAGCATATTGCGAGTAAACATGTACACGTGCAGTTATCTGTCTACATGTCAAGGTAAGGTCCCTGTAGGAACACATGACATCCCTATGTGCCATCAGACACGTGACGTCCCTATGTGCTATCAGACACAAGATTTCGGTGTCCTGTCACAATATCTATCTTTAACACGACGTCCCTCCGCATGTAGACATGTCTCTCTCGCTCACTCTGTGATGTCAGACCCGTGAGATCTCTTTCTATCACGCTCCCTCACTATGTTCTATCACACACATGACATCACTCTGTATGCGATGTCTGACCCATGAGAGTTCTCTATCACATGTGATGTCTCTCCCGCTCTATGTTCTATCAGACACGTGAAATCACTCTGTATGTGATGTCTGACCGGTGAGATCTATCTCTCTCTCATGCACGTGATGTCTCTCCGCATGTAGACATGCCTCTCCCTCACTATCACACATCACACACACCCAGCTGTTGCCCTGCCTACAGCTCCACCCCTCAGTAAGACCCGCCCTAAATCTCCCGAGACACCCTCCAGTCCCTCTTCTCTCAGACTCAGCAACAGGATCTTACAGCTGCGATTGGCTGGGCGATCCAGCAGCCGCGTGTGATTAGCTGGTAGAAAAAGCGCGCGACGGCGGGGGAGGTGCGATTCCTTTGAGGGAGGGTGGGAGCGGGCGCGCACTAGGGAGGGGGGCGAGGGTCCGGGGGCGCGCGCTGTTTGCAAGACGAGGGCCCGGGGGCGCGCAGCTCGGTAACGGGGGTCCCTGGCGGCTCCCGTGGGGCACTAGGGGCGAGTGGGGGTGCGAGCAGGCAGCAGGAGGGCTATGGGAGCGGTGCAGGCCGGCGGGCGGGCGCTGTGACTGACAGCTTACCCGGTGCCAATCTTCGTCACACTGACAAGCGGCTGCAGCAATCGGGACCCGCAGGGGCGCCTACGTCATCACGCAGAACGCTGCTAATTAGCATGGGGGTGGAGGGCGTGGTTACGGCCTCACGTACAGCCGCCTTCTCTTTAATATTGATATAACTTTCTAGACGAAACCTACGGTGGTTATTAATATACAACGTTGTCTCGGCCCCTTTCGGGCGTAGGCACGCCTACTGAGCGACCCGCCTGTGGGCATGCGCAGTGCTCTCACAGCTGGCTGTGTGGTAACTGCTCGCTGAAGGGAGGGGGAGACGGTCTGAGTGCCGAAGGGGGAGGGATATGCAGCCTCTATGGGGACATAGACAGGCGATGTATGGGGGGGGTGATAGGCAGGCGGTCTTTTTGGGGGGATATGGAGACGTTCCAAGCGCTGTATTGGGGAGATACGGAGACGGTCCAAGCGCTGAATTTGGGGATACAGAGGGGGTCCGGGCTCCATATTGGGGATACAGAGAAGGTCCGAGCGCTGTATTGGGGGGGATACGGAGATGGTCTGAGAGCTGTATTGGGGGGATACGGACACAGTCCGAGCTCTGTATTGGGGGGGGGATACGGTCCAACATGGAGAGGGTTGACGCCTCTTCTTATTGGTCACTGTTGTAAGTAGGTACTTTCGCTATTGGCTGCCAACACACTGGTTACTTTATTGGAATAATCATCAATAACCTCCCGGGACATGGCAGCAGGAAGAAAACTGATCAGAGAAGACTGCATAGAACCCCAATATAGTGGAACCACAATCATTCCGGGAAAATGTTCTGTTCTGGCCAACCATAGGTTTATAGTATCCAGATTGTACGGCCCTATGAATGTATTGGTTCAATGTATAGACTGTAAGAAGCGTTGTGTATACTGGTGGACCTTTGTGATAAGGTATAGCGCATATATGGACTTGCTACCTGATAGAGATGGTATGGCCAATTTCAGTATGAGAGGGGTTAATTTGATTATATAGGCATGTGGTACCAAAAGGTCTTACAACATAAATTTGTCTTATGAAGCTGGGCCATCTGAAACGTTACAAAGAAGGTGCCGCTACGTCCGGCTCCAATGTAAACTGACCATTTATTCACCATAGATAGTAAATTCTTGCATATGCTAAGTGACCACTAGTGTCAGAAAACCATTTCTTCCAGGGTCATATCCAACACATACATCCATAATAACCCATAGATTCATAATCCTACCTCTTTTTGTGCATATCAATAACGGGGAAAGCGCACCCTACAAAAAATACAAATATGGAAGAAATTGTGGAGTCTGTGGTATTCAGTCATAAGTTACACGTGTGACATATCTATGGACTTCATAATTCACAAGGAATTCATAAATGCAAGTATTATCGCTGTGGAAGGCACACTTGGAGTAGGGTGGGTCGTGACAATAAGGAGCAGACTAGAAGGAAAAGAACGACCTACCTACGTTCCGATATGGTTGGGGTTCCATAATGTTGTGGGGCTGTCTCTGGTACTGATGGCCTTAAATCATCACTGAGGTACAAAGAAATGTTCTACCCAGCTACAGAAAGCTAGGGACGGGTCGAAGGTCATGGGTCATCCTGCAGGAGGATGATCTAAAGCACAATGAATGGTTGAAAAGGAAAAAATGGACTGTTTTAGACCATTAACGAGTCCTGATCTCACTCAAAACCACCTTAGGGAAAAGAGGTCCTGTGAGCATTGAAGAGCTTGGAAGGGGGGCAAGGAGCCCATAGACGGCTACAAGAAACTTTGTTGCCAAGGGTTGTGCAACTAAATATTTTGGAAGGAGCCTTTAATCTCTACAGTCGAAAAAGTACTTTGGACATTACATTAAAATATTACACGTAAAGAGATTGCACATAATGAAAATAACTAAACCCTCTCAGCTATGGCCAGAGCTCGATACATTTGCCCATGCAAGGTGGCAGCTAGGGCAACGAGGATGAGCTGTTGAAAACAGTAGCCCTGGCAGGAGCCACGGTGTGAAGCAGTAATGCCACAGCCCCATAGCTCAGCAGGTGATAGTATGTGGGGCGGAAGAGCATGCACAGCAGCTGCCACTGGTGCAAGGATGAACTTAAGTTAGTGGGACCCGAGTGGAGAGATCCCCGTGCTGAGCGGCAGCTGGGGGCGCATGGGCTGTGGCTAGAGGACACTTGACCGGGATTTATTTTCAGAAGAGCCATGACAAAGCCAGTGCTGCAGCGCAGTGGCCCCTTGGACTAAGAGCTATGACAGGTGCTGACAACTCGTTTAAGATCTTGTCATGAAGTTTGTCACTCTGGTTAGGAAAGAAATGTAACAGACTAGGGGTGATGGGAGTGAGACAACTCGGTTGGGAAAAAAGGCTCCCTGGGATCTACATAAGATTGCCAAAATGTTTAATTTTCATATTCAGCTTCTTTATACAGAAGGGGGCGTTAGAAACCCTAGGACCAGCTCTGCATTCAGAGAGGTTCATCATATAAAGCATGGCGAGTGTAACATGTCTCTGTAGAGTTGGATCTAATTTTATTGACCATGTAACCAAAGTAAAGTGATCATGTAACAGCCAATCAGAAGTGACCTAAATAACAAAAATTCCTTCTCATCTGATAAACAAGACACACGGAGATGGATGAGGGGACAGGACGTACAGACAGCACAGGCAGGAGTTTGACGCATCAGACAAGCGACAATAGTGTGTGAGGTCTTCCTAGTAGACTGTTTAGGAGGCACTGAAATGTCTCACTCTCTCGTTCAGATCGCGGTCACTGGATTCACTGACACGGCGCTCACGCTCTCTGGTCACAAAGTTTAGAAGATCGATGGCCGTCACCACACCAAACACCATCTGCTTCTTACTAGAGGAGCCATCATTGTGATCTGCTGAGAGACAAGCTGACTGGTTAGATGGTTCTCTGGAAGGGGGAGCATGGTCGGGCAGGAGATACCCGATACAGGTAAGGTTAGGGGTTCAGTAGGTGATGGTGATCAAATGATGGGGAAATAAGGAAAGAGAAGCAAGATCAAGATACAGACAAGACGCAGAAGATACTCACACTGAATCTGCTCATGAACCACAAGAGCAAAATGATCGGTCTCCAGAATCCGGGAGAGCTTCCCCAGGTTATCCATGAGATGCACCTGAAACACCAAACAGATTAATAGCCTGGGGGTGGAATAAGGGGTCTGCACCAGGAATGCATATCCCCAGGGAAGGTATGCATACTTCAATTTTATTAAAAAATAAAAACACTTTTGGACCCAAATATCTCTTCCTGCTTCCAGGCATGCGCAGACATAACTCTACAGCGAGAGCCACTTTGAGCCGGATACCTTGGTTGATGAGGTGAGAGAGCGGAAACCCTGACCTCCCCCTCCAGCAGACAGAATGGGGTGTAAATACAGCCCTTCCTCCTTGCCCAATACCTGTGTAAACTGCTTGTAGATCACTTTGGAGACCGGGTCTGATGGCTTCACCTTTCCAGCCAGTACAGAGGACAGCATGTTACCCAATGTGACCATTCCGAGGACAAGCCTGTGAGACAGAGAAATGATCGTCCTCAAATGTAACCGTCGAGGGATGTGATGAAGAGTTGCCTGTATTCTCTCTACACCCCAGAACAGCCTTAAACAGATGCAGAGAAGACACAGTGCAAATTGTGACTCAAACAACGAGCTTCACTCACCCAGCCTCGGACACGATGGGTACCTGGTCGAAGCCCTTCTCTCGCAGCAGCTGGATGGTTTGGCCACAGCTTACAGATGGAAGGACAGTTAGCGGTGCAGACAGAGTGAGAGAGGAGACCTTTACATTCCACCACCTGACGGAGTGGAAGAGATTGTCTGATGTCACCGTGCACTATCCAGGGTAAGAAAAGACTCCACTGCATCCTCAACAGGGCAGAGGGGCAAGGAGTGGACTTACAGAAACAAATGGTTCCAAGATCTTACCAAGGTTTCCTCCCCTCCAGATCCTCCACCTTCAGAAACTGTTTCTGCGTCATCCACTTGTCACTAAGAAACTTGGACCTGGGAGAGACACGAGAATCAGAGGGACCATTACTCAAGGAGCCGTCAAGAAAAAAAAACGAGAAAGACAACGAGATCTTCCACCATGTGCATGAACTGACTGGTGCAGCAGATACAGAACGCTGGTGGGGGGAGACCCCTGGGGGTCTCTGCTGATGATATGCAGCCGTCTGGAGCTCCTTGGATCGACAATCTTAGTAACATGAATCCAGCTTCCCCCCAACAAGGTTCACCCTACATATCAAATCATCCTCAGGGACGGCTCTCATAATGCTCAATGAAAACAGGGAAGTGAAGCCCACCATAACTCTCTGCTTAGTGAATAAACTCTTTAGTCAGATTCTGTACTTTCTCATCCCTTACAGCTTATGAAGTGAAGCGGTCGTGGCTCTGAGGGCCTCTTATGGAGATCTGTAACTCACATGTAGTTGCGCACGGAGTCTGGCAGGATCACCACACACCTCTGCCCTTCTTTCAGTTCTCTAGCGGCTTCTACAGCTGCATACATAGCACTGCCAGAACTGCCCCCTGCAGGGGCAAATAACTAATATTAACACCCAACAGCCTATCTTTATGCTTTCAGGAGCAATTGCGGAATAGTAAATAAAAATATTGTTTGGCCCACAGCTGGGGCAAAAAAGCTTACAGATACCAAGGGTTATTATTAGAGATACTTCTAAAAGAGGCAACAGAGTAAAAAACATCCTTTACCGCACAAAAGACCTTCTTCTCGGATCAGCATACGCGCCATGGAGAAGGAGTCTTCATCATTTGTCTTAAACCACCTGTCGACCACCTATCGCAGTAACAGAGGAGAGAGGGTAATGGAGGGCAGGGAGTGACAGAAGGTAATAAAGGGCAGGGAGGTGGGGATGACAGAGGAGTCATCAGGCTTTTTTTCTCCAAACTTCCCCAGGATTTCTACCCCCCTCGGGATCTCACCGATCGATCCAGAACCGTTGGAATGAAGTCATATCCAATGCCTTCCACCTCATACCCGGTCTTGTCCGTCTGATTCAGCTCCTCAGGTTCTGCCAGGATAGAACCTTCTGGATCCACGGCAACCACCTGAATCAAGATGGTAAACAGGATTTCTAAACACGTCATGGACTCCAGTGCATTTTACTGCATGCGAGTAGCTGCAGCAGTTCTTTAGTTACTGTCAGCAGAACACGACGCTTCTGTCTCATTTAGCTCCTCCCCCAGCTGCCTCTACTTCAAGCAGGAAGTGTACTTCAATATACCTCCCGCACATGCTCAGTAGCACTCTGATTTGAGTCTTGAAGAAGGAGCACGGGGGGGGGGGGTTGGAGTTCAGTGCAGCAGCTCATCCCATGTATGTTACCAACACACTTGGCCAAAATGCAGCATAAGCCTCACGTTTATTTAAAGTGTCTGTAGGTTTGGGTTTAGTTCTTAGGTTTTGGCCAAGTTTCACATCTTGCTGTTGACCAGTAAATTGGGAGAGTAATGTACCTCACTGGTCAGACGCATGAGATTGGCTGCTACTCCCACTGAGCTTGCTGCTCATCGGACTACAACCAAGTCCTTACTGAGCATGTGCAGCAAGGGTACCAATGAACGCTTCCTGCTTTTACAAGCAAATTAGATGTTTGCAGTTGGGCCGGAGCTTTCCTTTAATATCAAGGAAAAGGTGATATCGATGTTTTAGGAGAACCTGCCCTAAATATGAACATGTTACCCTTGTATGACCTCTAACCCCTCAGTCTTCGTGACCTGCTCACCTTGCACTCTGGACATTTCTCCTTCAGTTTTCTCGCTATTCCAGTAATTGTTCCTCCAGTTCCAGCGCCAGCCACCAACATGTCCAAGCGGCCTGCAGGAGCAAGGGGTGATCCTCAGACACGACAGTAACACGGACACCGACATGAGCCGGTCCCAATACACTGGGGGGCACACAGTCGTTCCTGCTCGGACCACGCGCCACACGCTCACTTGACACTCACCTTCACACTGCGCAAGGATCTCTTCTGCTGTAGTGTCATAGTGAGCGAGGGGGTTACTGGCGTTCCGGTACTGAGTGGGGGGTAAACGAGACAGCGTAAGAACCGGCCAGCAGATCAGAGCCGCCCAGCCCGTCTTATCTGCACATCTCTGTCCCTACTACTAATACCTCAGACCTTAATCAGTCGTTGGTCTCGTCTGTGTGTCTATCCCATGCGTGTTTAATGTCCTTTACCCCTTTATGGATTTAAATGTCTCCACCCCACCCCCCCCTCTCGCCTGTCTATCCGCATGTTGTCCCGCGATCCCCGGTACCTGGTCCAGGATGTGCGAGTTGGGGATTTCATTCTTTAGCCTCCAGGCGACTCCGACGTGGGACTCTGGGGAATCGAAGCGAGCGTTGGTCGGAGTGCGGACAATCTCAGCACCGAGAGCCCGCAGCACATCCACCTACGGCAGAGGAGCCCGCGTTACTCGCACGTACAGAAAATGGAACCTTCTCCACCTCCTGGCTGAGGTTATAGCCGCACATCCCCTCTCCCGCTCACCTTCTCCATGCTCATCTTCTCTGGCATGACAATAATGCAGCGATAGCCCTTCACCGCAGCCGCCAGAGCAAGACCAATGCCTGCGGGAGCAGAGGGGGTGTTAACGGGACAGATGTGGCGCACCGCCCAGGCCCGCCCTCCCCCGCAGCGCATCTATTCACAAGCACAGTCATGTGTAGAAAAGGTTCTCATCACCCGTGTTCCCAGACGTCGGTTCTATGATGGTGTCTCCTGGTTTGAGGATTCCGTCTTTCTCTGCATCCTCCACCATGCGCAGACTGATGCGATCCTTCACGCTGCGCCCGCATTGAAGAACTCGCATTTCGCCACTGGGGAAAAAACACAAGGGGTTGTAACCACAGGCGGAAAACTGCCCCGGGCAGCCGGGTGGTGGGGTTCAACAGAGACCACCAGAGAAACTGGGGCAAAGAGACAGGCCTGGGGGCAGAAAGCCGCCAATACTCACAGAGCTCACACTTCAGCCCATACTTCTTCCCGATCTGGTTGATGCGGACCAGCGGCGTGTCGCCGATCCTGTGCAGGATGTTGGGAAGGACGAGTGGACTCTGCGTCCTGCAGGGGGGGGGGAGAAAGTCTGCATCACATATGTGCGGAGAACGACACGTTACTATGGGGCACACGAGAGCCGGGGGGGGAGGCAGTGCACGCACCACACCTGCTCCCTAAAGCGCACCCAACCCTATGGCAGACGCCACACGGACGGCACTCAGGGGTGGTCTGGAGCCGGCGCACTCACAATTCCACGCGGCGATGCGGAGAGTCAGTCTGGGGTCTGCCCGGGGCCCACGTGCACTTGCTTGCAAGGTCCGGCCGAATCCATTTCCGATCCACCCCAAGGTCGGCTGCCACGTTGCCGTTGGTCACGTGGTTCTCGGCCAGGTGGGGGCAGGTGGCAGAATCTGAACTGGGGGGCACAGAAGGCATGACGACCTGCGAAGGAAAAGAGGACATTAACATACAGTCCATCTTTGCCGGCTCCCCCCGCCATGACAGTCTGCGGCCGTCTCTTTGCCGCTCCCCGACAGTCTGCGGCCGTCTCTTTGCCGCTCCCCGACAGTCTGCGGCCGTCTCTTTGCGCCAACCCATCGAGCGACGTCTGCCGGCCGTCTTTTGCCGCTCCCGACAGTCTGCGGCGTCCTCTTTGCGTCCCGATCATCTGCGGCCCGTTCTTTGCCGCTCCTGCGACAGTGTGGGCGTCTCTTTGCCGCTCGCCCGTACCGTTGGGAGTCTCTTTGCCGCCGCAGTCTGGGCTGGTCTCTTTGCGCTCGCCGACAGTCTGCGGCCGGGTTCTTTGCGCTCACCCGCAGTCTGCGGCCGTCTCTTTGCCGTCCCCGCAAAGTCTTGCGGCGTCTCTTTGCGCTGCCCGAGGACGTCTGCGGCGTCTCTTTGACCGCTCCCATGACAGTCTGCGGCCGTTCTTTGCCGCTCCCGACAGTGCCGGCCCGTCCTTTTGCGCCTCCCGACAGTCTGCGGCCGTTCTCTTATGGACGCCCGACAGTATGCTGGCCGTACTCTTGCGTCCCCGCAGTCTGCGGCCGTCTCTTTGCGCTCCCCGACAGTTGCGCGTGCTCTTTGCCGCGTCCGCGACGTCTGCGGCGCTCTTTGCGCTCCCTGAGTTCTGGGCCGTCTTATTGCGTCTGACTCTGCGGCGTGCCTATTTGGCCGTCACCTGACAGTCTGCGGCGTTATTGGCCAGGTCCAGTGTCAGAGACATTTTATCATCGAAAAACTGTATTACTATATTATGTACTTTAGCATAACAGAGTCAGAGCCATTTTATTTTATTTAATCATGTAGTGATTATTTCTTTTTGTCGTTGTTCCCTCTATAATTGAGAACACAGAAGTATTCATGTATATAGATGTTTCAGTAAGTACGATACAATTAATGTTATCTTCCATGAGAAAGTTAAGGAGTAGACGCTGCATATCCTTGGGAATGTAAATTCGTATGGGGGATACATGGTAAGACTACCAAGTCCTGAGTTACTATCTAGGAGGTAACACCTGGCGATAAGGGTGACCAAGGATAAATTCCAAACACATATGTAATGGTTTTAAGTTAATTCTTAGACCAGAGCGTCTCTCACAGGTAAAGTAAGAAATTACAACGGTGTAAATATGAGTAGAAATCCTAATTATAATGGGTAAAACCCAGCGTTATGATTGGAGAATTCCAGCCAATAGGTGGAGGCTATGATAATGAGCCCGGTCTTTAAAAGCTTAGGTTTTTAATAATTAAGGACGGACCCTAAGATACTGACCCTAAAGAACTGACCCTGGAAAACAGACCCTGATGGATTCATTTAATTTACCTCAGAGAATTGAAATCTCAAGATCCTGGCACCATAATCTCACTCTCAGAGTTACTTTGAGTCCCAACCTATATAATTTGTAGAAAGTTATATTCTTTCCCACTTAATTTTACCACTGAACCTGGATTAATTTCTACAAGGACCGGCTGGACCGCAGCAACAAGTGGTGGTAAATATAATTGTTTTATTATTCTGAATAGAGATGAATTTTGTCTTCTTCATATAGAATTCCCTGTTTCTGGGAAATAGTATATTGCACTATTGTATATGGAGTTATTGTATATGGCGTTATTGTATATGATATTATTGTATATGGCGGCTTGTGAGACTGCAGCTTATAACCCGTGATAATAACAATAATGAAAAGGTATTTTTACCTGTAGATGAAGTTTGACATCATTTGCATCTATTAGGAACGTCACTTATTCTCTTAGACATTATTACATTATTTTAATTTGTCCTATTGGTTAAACTAATATAAGAGAGATAGTGATATCTTTATTACCGCCCTGATTATTATCAATTTTTGGTTGCTGAGTGGAATGGAAATTAATTGTGTGTTAGACTCATAAAGTACCAATTCATATTGATAACTATCGATAATATACTGTATTTGAATTGATTTATTTTGACATGTTTTAAGAACTTTGTGTTTTATATTATGCACTGTGTGACCCATATACAGATTTTATAAATTGTATTTACAATAAATATTTTTGATTGACTATCTTGGTGATCTATATCTGATTTGAATTATAATTTTCGGCGATCTGAAAGGATTTAGGATCGGAGATAAAATATAGGGTATCTCCTTAAATTAATCTTGTGGATGTGGTACTACAATATTGGGTAGCGTCGTTATTTTGCGTGTGTGATAAAATATTGGTTTTGCCTATTTTGTCTCATTAATATCCCTAACA
>VKOC01006756.1:0-5000 GCA_009364415.1 Spea multiplicata
CCGCGCTGTATACAGTAATATAAACCCCAGCGCTGTATACAGTAATATTACCCCCCCAGCACTGTATTCTGTATACAGTAATGTCGATCGGTGACAAACACCTGGTTTTATTTCAATTTGTTCCAATAAACTAGAAATTGTAATCGGCAACATTTATTATTTCATTGTTTAAGAACTCTCTTTCATTTCCTCTCTTTGACCTCTAACTCCCCGATCTATCATTTATTGAAAGCCGTTTTCTTAACCGCACTTTATTCTGTAATATCTCCATTTTTTATTATTTTTTGACGTCTTTCAACATCCATCAAAAGGAAAGAGGGTGTCAACGACAACAGGAGAGGTGTTAATGACGGAATCCTGATTATTCCCAGAGGAACCTTGAAAAATCCAAGTGATTCTTGCACAATGTGATGACATATTTAGTATTGGGGGGGGGTTATAAGAACTTTGCACACAACTTTGTACAGCTGTTACGGGAAGGGGTCAGTGGGCAAGAATCTTGTGGGTATCTCCTGAGGCCAAAATCACAGGGGAAAGTGTTTTTAGTATTATTTTTAATTTTTTTTTTTTCTTAAGTCAGGGGGTGTCTTGCCTCCAATATTTAAATTAAATTAATTAATTTTCTTTAAAAATGTTTTACTTAAATATTAAATTTATAAGATAGCAGCGTTTAATAAAGGTCTGTCACTTTATTCTTCCCTTTTTGACCGTCTAATCATAAAACACAGAACCTTATAAAAAGCTTTTTTTGGTTACTATGTTAACGACCTATCAGCACCTGCTTTTCTATCATGTGACATTTAAGTATTGTCCCCCAAAAATTAACGGGAACATTTTTTTACATAATTAAGCTATTAATTCAGCTCTAGAGCTATAAACGAGACACCCCCCCCCTGCTCTGCCCTCGTCCAAATGTGTGGAAAGCACTCCTTGTAAATTTTAATGGGAGCGCTTTCCTGTCGGTGATTGGTTGGTTCCTTGTTTTATCTCATTTTGTCCCAATAAACTCCCTTTATCTGCAGACCTGGAGCCGCGGTTGCTGTCAGTCATGTGATTTTTGGGTGACTCTCCTGGCTCAAACACCACACTGAAGAGATGCTTTATGGCGATGCTAATGAAGTCTCCTCCTCCGTAGACTTCCGAGAGTCCGACCAGGTGATTGAGACCAAGTCATTCTATTGTTTCTCGCAGGTAGCATGATTTCCGCAGCTCGTCATCTGGAGGGTCCGACAAAACTAGAACTGCCAGACTAAGAGGACCGGATATAATAGGTAGAGAGGGCTCGGCTCGCAGGCTTACCATCTATAAACGGTTTGTGAGAAGTTGCGCGTTTTCATAACCTCGGATTTTTAACTCGCCTGTTTCTTTTTTCCCCCCCTTCTTAACATATCTTAAAGGCTGAAAAAAACAATCAACAGATAATCGCAACAAGATCGCTGGCTGGCGAGGCTTCATCGTATTTTCCTGCCGGAATAAATCACCTGGCGTTCCAGGAAGGCGTTTCACCTGCAGAAATAATGACATCTGACAGGAATAATGACCGATCACGGAGCTCGGCGAGCGAGCGGAATATAATAACCGCCGGGATTGCAAGCGTACCCTGCGGCGGCTGAAAATTGCCCCCTTTATTTCAAGGCGCCGAAGGCGATTGCATTATTTATCTGCTGCGAGGTTTATGCTTTAACTTCCTAGAAAGAGCTATTTATACTCGGCAATCGTGGCAAATCTATGAAAAGCCCCCCGTTCCAGGGTCACACTTACGGAATTGAACGCTATTGATCGGTTGTTCTGTCCTTAATGAAAGCACTAATACAGGGAATACGTTCGGCGGGTTACTGTGTATCTTCCGTACAGCTCTAATTGTCATCGTGTCATTAAAGCGAAACGCAAAAGAAACGGTTTCATTAAAGGAGATTATCTCCCTCTCAGGCTCACCCGCCGGACACATTTGCCGCGTTAAAGCCCCCCATACGCACTTTAATTCTGTGATAGCTGATCTGATCCGTAGAACACTCGCCCCCTGTATAATCCGCACCCCCCGGAGTCATTCATCAGTGACCACGTAGCAACGTATTCATTTAAAACTGTTAAAAAATTAAATCAGTATTGGTAAATAAAATAACCAATCAGATCACCCGTACGTGAACGCTTAGGCCGATTAACGAATCTGATCAACCTAAACTGTCGCTAATCAGCTACCCGATAGTAATCACTTATGTAAAAGTAATAATAAAGTATGTATTTTTGTGACTAATGTATTTTTCTTTTTTATCTTATAACCTTGATGACGTAGGGGCTAAAGACACAAGCGTTACCACCTTTAATACCACGATCATAATGAAGAGGTTAATACGGCACAGTCGCTCTCACGGAGCTATTATGCAGCATAATTTTTTCTTATTCAGGATTCTTGAATAGTGGGTAAAGTGAGTGTATTATACTCAATATTTAAGGGTACTAAATTAAGCCAAATATTGTTTCATTACAATTCTAGTTTTCTGATAACACAATGTTTTTCACATCCGCACTTTAGGTCTTGTGCTTTGTTTTTGTCCCAGTCCAATCTACTAAATAAACCTGGTAATTCCTAATCCTGCTGCTTTACGGTAAAACAAAATAATGAATGTTTCTGTCAAGGACTCTCTGACTAATGGAAGTCTATGGAGGAAGGACTTCATTAGCGTTGCCATAAAGCATCAGCTAAGTGTGGTGTTTGAGGAGGGAAAATATCACATGACTGACAGCAACGGCAGCTCCAGGTCTGCAGATAAAGGGAGTTTATTGGAAAATAAAAGTATTCTTCATTGCCTTATAGTACTACATTACATCCGGTGCTCATTTGATGAGTTGGTAAGGGAGCAGGGCTGCTTCTGATCTCTTTGATCCATACAGAAGCTCTGGCAGATTTGAATGTTTTGTGCTACGGAGCCGTGATGACTTCTGTAACACGGCAGTAACCGCTCAGCAACGGCAGATGAAAAGAACGGTGACATGGAAGACTCAACAGGCCTCGTTTAACAAAGCATTAACCTAGCCTGAAAAGTGATGGAAATCAGGTCACATGACCCTCTGCAAAGAATCAAATAACCTGCACACGAGTGAGTTTAAATTAGATCAGCCTACAGAGCTGCGATAAAAGGTGGTCAAGCCGGACAGCTCCACGTTCTCACCTAGCATACTTTGGCCAATTTCTGATCTCTTGGACATCAAACGTGAACTAGGTCTGTACGATAGAACATTTTATTAAAGGGTTAATATCAGGAGCGCCTTGGGGGTCAGAAGCGAAAGATCAGCCCCGCGAGGAGCGCAGTCTCTCACCTATTTTCTTGTTCTTCTCCTCGCCCCGGCTGTGGGCGATGATGGGCGAGTAGATGAAGGGACTCTTGGTGGACAGTTTCTGACCCAGTAGGTTTTTGATTTTCTGCGGCCTCAGGATGACGGGGAGGTTCAGAAGCTTCACAGACCTGATCGCGGGAAGGAAAAGGTTTATTCGGGGTCCGGCGACCTATCCCCTCCCCCACACAACGTCCTTCGTCCTTCTACATACAGTTACAATGTAACAATATTGGTAGAACCTGGAATTCTCCCTACGGCAACACCTGGAGACGCTTACACGTCGATGAGCCGAGTGACCACTCCGTAAGCGGGACTCTGATCCGAGGCTGACCCCGACGGGGCTTTATTATTATTAATTTTATGAGAAAACCTGGTTTTTAGGAAATTAAATTATATAAAAATAAACAGATTGTGATTTCCATCACTCTTCACGGCACAGAATATTCTCTCGACAAAAATGTTTATTTAGAGGAATTGTCGACCGGTTCTATGATCACCTCACCTCACGATGGGTAGTTTGGTGAACGGGACGGGGGGTAACGTCAGGCCCTCGGGTAGCACAATGCACTCCATGTTCCCCGGGCACTTTGAGGTGTAGCTTTCCAGGCTCTGCGCCACGTCTTTCTTCTCTGTAAAGGGACAAAAACAGGAGAAAAAAGGAAGATCGGTAAGTAAAACAAAGGCTGCCTGAGCGAATCAACACCGATCAGCAACTTAATAACAGTGGAGAGATAACTTCATGGTCTGCAGGTAAGGTGGGTCTCTAATATATTTATATTGCTTATTTTTAATCTCCATGAAGGTTCATTTAGTGCATAGATCTGGAAAATGCTGGATTTGGTCAATTATTTATTAACTATAATTATGTTGGGCTTTTTGTCATGAAAAAACAGACAAAAAAAAAGTCATTATGCAGAAAAAGAAAAAAAAGAAAATGACTAAAGCTAAGCGACGGGATTCATTCATCATCAAATGTCTCTTCCCGAGGATTAATAACACCTAAAAATAAGAATTACATTTGGACGACAGTCAAAGGACATCGCTGAAGGGCATCTCCGGAAACCTAATGGAGGCGACGGATTTAGAAGACGGGGCACGAGGCCGGACGCGTCATGTGACTGGGCGCTGTCGCCGCCGTAGAAGGAGACGATCCGTACGATGCCTTGATTGGCTAAACTGGAGTATAAAGGATCGGAAGCTTTCCCAGATAGTCTCCAGAGCTTGCAATCCATTGCCAATAAAGGCACAACCCGGGACCGGAAGGCGCTGAAAGAAAGTACAGGGTTCTGCAGAGCAGTGCAGAGGGAACCAACTAAGAGATCTCGGCAAAACTCGGCAGATCTCGGAAAAGCGGGATTCATTTTAAACAGGAATACATTAATTTAACACGGTTCATGTAATCATTGTAGGATTAACCCCTTCATGACAAAGCCTGCACATGTATGGACTCATAATGCATTGCCTTTGATGGGTTTAAGGACAACCCGGTGTCCTTAACGGGTTAAAGAAAGATCCTGTTGGGGGTTACATTTTAGTGGAACAGCAGCTTTAAGAGGCCGTCATACCCACCGCCCGGTCTCAGCAATCAAAAAAACCCTGAAAAACACAAAACAATAGTGCCATTTCTCCCAGCAACTTAAAGCAGTTTTGGGTCAGCGGCTTGG
>VKOC01006756.1:7500-18723 GCA_009364415.1 Spea multiplicata
GGGCCGAGTTTGGAGATCCCTGCTTTATGGTAATGCTAAAGAAGTCCGTTCCTCCATAGACTTTCATTAGTTAGAGTGTCATGGCGTTCTATTGTTCCCCACAGGCAGTATGATAAGGAGTCGGGGGGGGGGGTTAGTAGATCGGGGGTCAGATAACAGAGCGAGAATCATACAAACAGCTGACATGCAGCTGTCTTAAAACATTACATTACGGGGCAAAAACTACAACTGGGGGGGGGAAACATTTTTAATCTGATACTAACAACGAAATGAATTAGTGGGAATTCTCTTTGAAGAATAAGCAGCTTCCACCTATTTCTAAATATAATAGCTTTTGGGGAACGAGGTGGAGAAGACACATACGTGAAGTCAGAACGCTACAGACTATTAACTCCGTGTAGCTGTGCCGCGGTAATTAAGAGGTTAATACGCAGCATGCCCCTTCGCTTAATGCTTTTTAAGGTTGATCAGCTTGCGAGGCACCATTTCATTTGCGCACGCACGTTAACGGTGCCGCGATCCCACCGTTGTACCGGGCTGCAGATTAATGATCCTGTCTCTGTGCCGTTTCACACCATAAAGTACAAAGAGCGTCACCGCGAGCCGCCGTCGCCGGGGGAAACCATTGTTCAGGCACTCGGAGAAAAGATATTATTATTCTTGGTGATCGGGGATTGCTGCAAACGCCTTATTACTAGATACCAAATTAACCAAAACTAACTGCAATTAAGAAAAAGGGAACTCTGTAAAAAACAATTACGTTTTTCGTGATAAATTCCGTGGGTGGAAAACGTCACAGAAACACAACAGATCGGCCCCATCCGGCCCCCGTCTAGTCGCCCGTTTCTCCTGCTGTAAAGACTCAAACCTTAATCAGTCGTTGGTCTCGTCTTAGATTCGGGAGCCCTATGTCTACCCCATTTTTTACTAGATTGTAAGCTCACAAGAGCCGGGCCCTCTTCTCCTCGGTTTCCGTGAGTCCGTCTGCATTTTTCTGGTCTCCTGGAGTTCTTCCGCGAAAGAGTGGAGCCACGGAGCAAATGCTGGGGACGGCCTCTGCCACAGTCCTCCAATAGGAGGAGAGGGTGCGTGCGGAAGAACCTGTTTATTGGATACCAGGGAGAAGCGGATGAAGAAAGGAGACAGGAGAACAAGAAGAGGCAGAAGAAGCGGTGCTGCAGAAAAGGAAACGGGGACATGGAAACGGTTAGCGGAGGAAGGTAGGGAGACACTGAGCGAGAGGGTGAGAGAACAAGAGAGAGAGCGAATGGCAGTGTGAGAGAGAGAGCGAATGTGAATGAGTGTGTGAGAGAATGAGTATAAGAGAGCGTATGAGCATGAAAGAAGGAATGAGTGTGAGAGAGAGGAAATGAGTGTGAGAGAACAACAAAAGCAAAACAGAGATTGTTTTTTTAAAGGTCGTATTATATTCAGGCCTTTTTTCCCCATTAAGATCCCAAAATTTGAGGGGTTTTCTTATAATGTGAAGCTTTAATGTTTCATGTATCTTAACCCTTTCAGTGCCAACCACACAAGGCTAGCAAAGAACAACCACTAACCCAATATGTGTATGTGAAATCCTGTATAACAACCGGGCCAATGGTCAACCTTCTCGTTACCACCCCACCCCGCTGGCGGAAGTCTACAGAGCTTGAAGGGACGCCATCATACACACTTTAATGCATATGGTGGCTGCGCTGTCCCTTTACATTTTTGTGATGTCTCCCTGTAAGTAGAGCTCAAGCCATGCGTATTGCTAGCTTTCTTCTCGGTACAGCTTTACAATATTCAGCATCTCATCCGGGGCCGCTCCTCCGCGCGGGGGAGAGGTTGTCTACGCATGGCGCCTCCTTTTTGCGGAGGTACTCCAAGAGGCCAGAATTTTGAGTGAGAGACAGTAAATCAGAGTGAGCGGATTCCACCACTGAGGCCACGGATCAGAAGATATACAAAGAATAAAACGGTTAGCAGATTGGCAAAATTCCAAACAATTTAATTAAGAAAACG
The DNA here is from genome assembly GCA_009364415.1 of Spea multiplicata. Taxonomy (NCBI): domain Eukaryota; kingdom Metazoa; phylum Chordata; class Amphibia; order Anura; family Pelobatidae; genus Spea; species Spea multiplicata. The sequence goes on from VKOC01006756.1 coordinate 9,508, forward strand.
TCAGCTAAGCAGCGCTTACCCTTCCTCGGAGAGTTAATGTCGCGGGTTAATTTTCATTTAATTACACTCCCTATTAGAACAATTAAAAGCTCTCCCAGCGAAGAGCTCGTGAGTATTAGTCGATATCTGGGTCGCAAACATTAACACTTAAATCCCATCGCATCCTGCGTGGCCGCTACTGCTACTGCGGGCGCTGGCTACACAAATTAACCACTGATTAGCAAGCGGTCGCTTTCAAGTGCGCCACGAGAATGTGAGCAGCACTCAAAGGGTTAACAGGTTAGAGAAATGCGTGTAAAAGAGGAAGAGCCCCGTGCCATGAATTATTTTGCATTTATGTTTAGTCTTTTTACCTATAAACTTGTGTATTATTTAAGATATTTCGTTTAACCCCTTCAGGACAAAGCCCATACATGTACAAGGCATTGTCATTAATAGGTTTAAGGACAACCAGTTGCCCCTTAAGGGGTCCAATAAAGTGGCAGCGGGGGGAATAGGGAGAACTCCTGTGACTTCTGCAAGTTCAATGGAAGGAAGTGTTACTTTACTGAGAGGGTGGTAGATAAGTGGAACAGCCTCCCAGCTTAAGTAGTAGAGGCTAATACAGTGAAGGTATTAAACATGCATGGGATAGACATACGGCTCCTGAAGACAAGACCAACGACTGATTAAGGTTTGAGAAACAGGCGACTAGACGGGGGCCGGATGGGGCCGATCTGCCAGCCAGTGCCGTGTTTCTCTTTAATTGAGTGCGAGGGATTGGTGATTTAATTAAGCCCGACACAGCCATAGCAGGCATTGGGGAGATGTGTGCCGCTTGAGCGGTTTCATTTCATGCACCATTCCCTCCCAGCATCTCAATCAGCCCACAAAACAAAACCGGAGCAAATACTCTAACGGGAGCCCAAATAAATTCCCACCCCTGATAACCCAGAGCCAGCCACACGCTGGATTCTCCCACCACTCCCGAAACCGCGGACTGGGGAGAAAGGAGCATTTCCCAGTAACATGAGTTTCCCAGGCATGATTCATTTCCCACACTGTATTAAGCTCTACCACTTCTGATGGGAGACTGTTCCACTTATCTACCACCTTCTCTGGAAAGTAAAAGTATATCTGTAGGTGAGACAGGATGCTTGTGTTGTCCCTTTAACTGTTTCTGTCTGTTTTGCAAATGCATGGGGGTGTTCGTCATCAAAGTGGAAAATTGCAAATATCTTTAAAAAAATATATATATTTATTAAAAAAAAAGCATCATCAACAGAACAACGAAATCTCCAAGCGCCAGGGATGACTAGCCAACCCAAACGGTGAATACAGATATACCCAACAACCTATAACGCGATCCAATTCATCTGAACGCTGGAGCAAACAGCTAATATCAATAATGCAGACAATATAATTTCCTGCCCGGCATTGGCCACATTCATTCATTCCTTCTATACCAGGGATCCCCAAACTCGGCCCTCCAGCTGCTGCAGGACTACATCTCCCATAATGCTCCTTCAACTAAGGGGCTGGCTGAGGAGTATGGGAGATTTAGTCCTGCAGCAGCTGGAGGGCCGAGTTTGGAGATCCCTGTTCTATACCTTTCTTATTTCTTTCTTCTATTCCCTTCTCCTTTCTTTCTTCTGTTCCTTTCTCCTTTCTTTCTTCTGTTCCTTTCTTTCTTCTGTTCCTTTCTCCTTTCTTTCTTCTGTTCCTTTCTCCTTTCTTTCTCACTCCCTCCCTCTCTCTCTTTCATAAACTGCACAGTAACGTGATATGCTTCTCCAGGTTTGACTCGGAGTCTCTAGGTAGAGTCCTGCTTCGGGGTCTCCGGGTCAGTTTCTTCTTTCTCCAGGCAAGGAGAGAGGTGTTTGGCCACACCCACTTCCCAGCTTATCCACTCCCACTTTCTATTCAACTTAGCCTGCTGCTAACCCAACCTCTATGCATAGCTAACCCCACCCCGCCCCCAAAAAGACAGAGCGCTCCAGTAGCCTCCTGCTATAATCATATCATTAGATGTGAAAGGAGGTAACGCTTTGCTGCCGGGAGCTGCACCATAAACTGATTTTTTCAACAATAAAAAATAATAAAGATCTAAAATAAAAATAAAAAGATCTAAAATTAAAGGTTGTGTTCCTCCTAATCTGCTGAATTTAACATATTTGGAGCTAAATAAAGCAAATAAAGAACTAAATCTCCAATATGATTAAAAGAATAACAAAGGGAAAATAGCATAGAAAATATCTCCCAGTTAAACTTTTAATTGCTAAAAATGCTACTTTGTTCATTATTACACTATGCAGCAGTGAGTGATAGGAGTGATTTCTCATTTTTAGACAAAATTAGGTTTTATTGAGGAAAGAATAAAATTATTTCTTTTCTTCTTTTTTTCGTAGAACGGCATTTTACTGAAACCGAAATTAGTACATTTGTGGTAAGGAAACGGTTAAACCCAAATTGCCGGTTACCAGAATTTTGTTCTAGGAAAATAAAATGGAATCTTCCGACCATATAAGGAGAAGTGTCATTTTTTTCTCTTACCTTGATCAGACAGGAAGTCCAGCATGACCTGCAGAAGGAAGGACAGGTGGCGGACGCACAGCGCCGGGTTCCCCATCCTCCGGGACGCGTACACCAGTTCATGAAGCAAACGCATCTGGACAGCAGCCCACCCCTTGTGAGCCCCTTAAAAAAAGAATAACATAAAAAATATTAAATATGCGACCTGCCATTTAGCATTAAAACACAATATTTAAGGGCAGATCGGCCCCCGTCGGCCCCCCGTTTCTCCTGCTGTAAAGACTCAAACCTTAATCAGTCGTTGGTCTCGTCTTAGATTCACAGCCGTATGTCTGTCCCATGTATGTTTAATACCCTCCCTGCACCAATTGGGGAGATCAGGGATCGTGTCGTGCACCCAATGGAATGCTTCCCTTTGTGACTGTATCTGTCCCTTTGCCGGACCCCCCAGCTACATTGCGCCTGACACATTACCTTTGCTGAAGTCCTTGGGATCGAGAGACAGGCTGTAGCCCGGCAGCGTTTCCAGTAACAGTTTGTAACACGCTTTCCACCCCGGCTCCGGGATACTGGGGGCCACGCACTGCATCGCTGCCACGCGCTTGAAGAACGCCGACTTGCGATGGAAGCCAATGAGCTCATAGAGCTCGGAGAGGACGCTGTACCGCTGGATCTTCTCCTCCTCGGACAGCTAGAGCCGGGAATTAGAAACAAGACAAAAAAATCGTTTAACCCATTAAACCTGCTAGCGAAATAAGAGAACCTGCGTTAAAAAAGCAAGTTAATGTTACGGCTGGCGGCACGGGGCTCGCGCTCTGCCCACTGTGCCGGTTGGGGAATCCGGCTCTGAGTGTCACATCTCATCTTCCTGTTTTTAGGATCTGAATAATTATTCCTCCCCGTTAAATTACTTTTCCTTCCAGTAGCGCCACTGCTCAATCGGCCAGTTAATACCAAAAAAAATTATAATAGTATTCCAAAATAAACAAAATAAAAATTAATAAAAAAGTATAATAAAAAAAATATAATAAATCACAATAAAAATATACCATACAATAATAATGAATAAAAATATCAAAAACAATTATAACAAATCATGAAAAATAACATTACAAAATTAATATTATAAAATGGATTAAAATATACAATATGGATTATGGATTGAGTATAGGGGGTGGCAGAAAACGGAAATCTTTCATCGAAAAAATATCAAAAAATACCAACAATGACTAGGTTACATTTTATTGCAAAAGTTTTGCGAACCTACAGTGAAAAATGCAATACTGGGATAAAAACTTAGTTAACATCACAAAAAGGAGGGGGGGGCAATTTTGTGATTGTTCACTAAATGATAAATTGGTCGATGCCCATTACAGAAAAAAAAAAATCAGGCTGCTCGGCGATCCCAGCGCTGGTTTTAATAAATTAAAGGCTGCGGTTCCATTCAGGCATCGCTCGGAGAGAATCCTCCATAGCGATCTCTTGGAGCACCGCGTTACGGTTAATCTTCTGTACGGGGGGTCAAGCACTCCGGAATGCTGATCCCAAGAGCGTGCACTTCGCTCTGAACCCGTTACATAGCCGGGGGGGGTGGCGGTGGGGGATCGCTTTCTTTCAGTGAAATTGAAGCTTATGAAAGGGTTAACCATGCGGAGGGTGGGAGAAGGTCCTAACTTAAAGCAAAAAAACATGTAAGAGCAAATCACTCTTTCCTTCTTACAATACAAGCCACAGACTCCATTCTTAGCCCCAAATCAAGAGCAAGGCCTCCATAGTTGACTTTCAACCAGGGCCACCGATTCTAACAGAGATACAGAATCTGCGGGCGATATATATATATATATAAGCATAATGCAATAACTCATAGTGTTTTCAGTTGCAATGGCTTTTGTGTCACATGACAACAACGTGTTCCCAGCAAAAACTATGAACGAGGCGTTCTTCCAAGATGCAAAAAAGAAGAAAGTACAACCCTAAGGAGAAGCTGCAGCTTGAGGGCTGCAGAAGAACTTCCCATTCTGTACTCCTTAGTTCCCTGCAGCTTGAATCAGGGCAGGAAAGCACGCACTTTACATGCATGTCCGTTACAAGCGCCCGGAGCGGTCACGAGCAAACGCGAAAGCGGACTGCCAGTATGTCAGCCACACATTTCTAATAGCTGGGGCGGGGAAATAGGCAAATGCGTATGGGGGATTCCGCATCATGGACCCTATGGAAATTTAAAGGGACCTTTCAGCTTCCATATGCATTAAAGTATATGTGATGTATTTACTTGATACCATGAGATCTTTCACGAACACGAGCAGAAAGAGTGCTCAGCAAACAAATATTTGGGTAGAAAACATAGCAGATAATGGAAATATCCAAGTGGGAGTTTACATTCAACGGACGGGTAACATATTTCTAAACGGCAAATCCTAACAGCCTATTTCTACCAAACTTTTACAGCAAACTCAAAAACAAGAGACCCAGAATTCCTATTAAAAGGGCATTTGGGGCTATTTATTACGCACCGTAGACAGCTGCTGCCATTACGGTGCTACTCTACTGCCACCTAGTGACCCAAAGATATTATAACAGCTACAAGAAACAGCCAATAACTTCAGAAGGAAACATAGCAACAAAATGTATTAAACCAACCTAAACTATATGAAACATACAGCAGAAAAATATATACAATTCTCCTTGTTTTGGCAGCTTCAAATATCCTGGTAGAAAGAGTAACAACTTGAAGACGGTCCTATTGCGCAGCAACAAATACAAGTGATGGTGTCAGTCCATTAGTTGCTATGGTGATAATCACTTTTTCCACCTTGTGTACATATCCCCCGTTAATGTAAAGATCAATGTAACAGATTTTAATAACTTGTATGGATTTGTAGTCTCAGGTTGAAATTGTTCCTTTTTCATTAAAAACAAAGTGTTATGGGTTTTCTTTTTATATGATGTTGATTACAATATAACAATTGTAATAAAGAATAAACATTCAGTCTAATACAGGGCTTTGCCGACCTGCGTTCAAATCCGAGCCAGAAGCACTTTATTAATGAGTTAATGTTAAAATAGCTTTGGGAATTAAACTAAAAACCTTCCACGCTTGCCACAGAATTAATATTAATTAATAATATTACGTGAACCGGGCACCTTAATTTTACAGAGGACTAAAAAAGCTTCTATATTTTTGGCCATGGGCCCCTTTAAAAACAGATCTTTAGGCAAATTAACGATTAAAGGACATAATGAATTTGCATAAGGGGTCACAACACGGAGAGCGAACTGCTGTAAAGTTCTTGTAACCCTCGATCTATACATTCCCTTGTTGCCCTCGATCTATACATTCCCTTGTTGCCCTCGATCTATACATTTCCTTTAACCCAGATCATCTCCGTAATTACAACGGCAGAGAAACTTTCCACTTTAAAACTCATCCATAAACTAACGTTTAAGTAAAGCTGCTGCGTCCCTAAGTACCCAAACTCATTTTCCATAATCGATTAACAAGAAGAAAGAAATGTTTGTTTTCCGGTGCCCCCTATGTAAAAAAAATAATATTTAAAGAATAACCACCACCCCTATGGAATTACTGAAACAGAACATTATGTGCTCGGCAAGGCTTTATCTTCATTTTACCCACGGCTCTGCGCCTCTCTGACATGTTGGCTTATTATGTTATATCTCCCCTGGTGAAATGTTCTTGATTTGCTGAATACTCTGCATTTTCTAAGGTCTCCTGCATGATGTAAAGTAACAGTCTGGATCGCAGAGCCCCCCCTTTATATTCTGTTGGGGGGGTTGTCATTGTGATTTTGTGCTGAAGAGAAGAAAACGTAGACTGTAAACTCTGAGATGCGTAGCCTGTGCCTCGGTCATCAGTGCGTGTCTTAAAATAAGAGTTATGAAAATAATTTTAAAAAATCCTGGGTATTGTATTTAAAAATGAATAAAAAAATTGCACTTTCTATGCATGTGCAGAGATCTTTCATAGACATTAGCAGTGTCTGTAATGCCAGGACATATGTTGTGTATATACAATATATATCTATGCATATACACTATATGGACAAAAGTATTTGGACACCTGACCATTACACCAACAGGGACTTTGATGACATCACATTCTAAATACACAGACATTAATATGAAGTTTGTCCTCCTTTGCAGCTATAACGGCTTCCACTCTACCAGGAAGGATTTCCACAAGATTTTGGGGAGTTTCTGTGTGATTTTTGCCCATTCATCCAGTAGAGCGTTTGTGAGGTCAGGGGCTGATGTTGGACGAGACGCCGGCTCGCAATCCCCGTTCGGTTCATCCCGAAGATATTTGATGGGGTTGAGGTCAGGGCTCTGTGCGGCCGGTCAAGTTCTTCCACCCCAAAAACTAATCCAACTGTGTCTTTATGGATGTTGGGGCACAATCATGCTGGGAATAGGAAACGGCCCTAAACTGCTCCCAAAAAGGTTGAAGCGGAGCATTGTCCACATTGTCCAAATGTCATGGTGCTGAAGCATTTCAGATTATCTTCACTGTAGTAGGCCCCCAAACCCTGATTTCAATAATCAGAGGCGAGTCCCAATAATTTGTCCAGATAAGCTGTCGGGGGGGGGGGAGAGGTGGCACAGGCAAGCTGTCTGGGGGTAAGAGGTGGCACAGGCAAGAGCCACGTTAGCCCAAGATAAAATAGAGTTTTTAGAAGAGGATACCTGTAATTGGGCCGACATAGAACAAGAGGCACAGTTAACCCCTTCACGCCATAAAGTGACAGTCATCAGTTAATTAACTGCGCTAAGAAAAACCTGTTAATTAACAGTCGGTTCTGCCCTCTCTACCACTACTGGCCTGTTGCTGTTCATCTCTATGCAGTAAGATAAAGCCTTGCTACGTATTGAGCAGAAAAGCCCAAGATAAAAAAAGCAGCTAGCGTAGGAGTTAATGTTATTTTATAGACATTGTCCCGCACTGACCTGGCGCAGGTTGATGTACACCACGTTCTGCAGGAACTCGGACGCCTCCATGCTCCTTTTCTGTATGGCCAGCACTCGGACGGCTTTCACGCAGGCCTCCAGCTCCACGACGCCGGCAGCCTTGGACTGGGGAAGGAAAGAACATCCGTGTGCAATAATCTTTACAAAGATAAACAAATGCATTCTAAACAGAAAAACGCGGATGGTTAAGGACTGCAGAAAGCTGGATTTCCAGAGAATTTCCAGAGTTTTTTTATAGGGGTGACTTTCCCGGCTCAAACACCACACTGGGCTGATGCTTTATGGCAATGCAAATGAAGTCCGTTCCCCATTAGTCAGGGGGGTCCTGCTCGTTAGTTAAGACTGAGCCATTCTAATTGTTCCCCACAGGCAGTATGAAAGGAGTCGGGGGGTTTAGTAGATCGGGGATCAGATAACAGAGTGAGAATCATACAAACGGCTGATATGTAGCTGCCTGAAAACTTTATATTATGGGGTAAAAACTACAACTGGGTAACAAAACAAAAAAAAAAGCAATATTTTTAAAAACTTATTTTTAATAAAAAACTTTGAACATAGCTGAAAATTGGTATTTCTTTTAGCTAATGATTTTTGTAATACTAACTCGTGATTGCAACAACGTAACTGCAAGTACACAACGATATAAAAAAAGCGCTTTGACAGCTAGATATTTTATTCCTGCGCGATTAAATAAGGAAGCTGCTAAGCCGATGCGTCTCACAATTTATGATGTTTCTCCCCGAGTAAAAACCGCCAAAAATCGATTAATAACCCAACGCCTCTTCGCTGAGATGCACGACAGCCGTTTAATGTTCAATCTCACGTCTCCCGAGCCAGGCGAAGCAAAAATGGATCTTTAATGACTTGTCTATGCAGCGACGCTCAATAACTGCGCAGACGAGGATCTGCGGGAGATAATTCTGCTGCGAATGAGATCAACTGCATGCCTCCCAACTGCCCCGCTTTGCGCCGCACAGTCCCGATTTTGCTGCTTTTTGGGGCGAAGGCAGAGCTCGTCGGGGCAAGCGGGAATCGGGAGCCCCAGATCAACATATGTATGTTATAACGTGCGTTCATTTTAAATTGTCTGCCAACTATCGTCATTGCCCCCCTATTGTAACAGCGCTACGGAGTCTGCCGGCGCTATATAAATTAATGCAATGCTTGGCAATGATGTCATGCATTGGCGCATGATGTCATTCACTGGCATTTACAGCGGAGATGTCCCTTTCCCCAAATCTTTCACCTCTGTCTTAATAGAAGGGCAGTCGGAAAGGCAATCAGCAGCCTAATGTTAGATGGGAGAGATAACTTGTAATAATGAGGAGGAATCACGCAGATCCAGAGAACGGGGAGTTATAATGGCTGCTCCCATAAGGTAAGCTTCTATCGTATCACTTATTGTAATCTGTAAACACGATTACACCGGTTTGTTTAGCGAAATGTGTCATACGTGTTCTGATTTGGTGTAATTCATTTGATCCATACCTTCCCATAGTAGGAGATGGCTTCTTTGTATTTTTCTATGATGTCATCGGGGCTCAAGCAGTTCTTGGCGCGGCCAATTTCTGTGCTGGCATCCATATTTATGCCGTTAGTAGACAGAGCGCCTAGTGGGGGAAAAGAACAAAAACTTATTTTGGGACTGAAAGAAATATACCCAACCGTTCAAAAGTTTGGGGTCACTGAGCTGTTTTCATGGAAAACGGACATTTGTAGCAG
>VKOC01006757.1:0-18947 GCA_009364415.1 Spea multiplicata
GGATTATATAATGAGGGGTATTTTTCAGAGCGTTTGCTCTGAAAAAACCCTCATTTTATAATCGATAATAATCGATTCAACTAATCGATAATGAAATTCGTTGCCAACGAAGGTCAGGAGTCCAGAAATCCACATAGTCCAAAAGCAGGCAGGAGTCAGCACCAGAATGGGAGTGAGGAAGGCTGCGTCATACACAATAATCAAACACTGGAAGCACGCACTCACAGGTTCACAACCACGAAAGGGCAACCAGCAACTGAACTAGCTGGTTAACATAGTCACAGCCTGCAGGAAGAAGAGGGGTTAACTAGGACACAAAAGTTGTAAGAGGAAGGGGGTGTGGCCTAACAAACAGAGAGCCATGAGGAGGAAAGCCAGTACAGGTAGGCCGAAACCCTGACAGTACCCTTCCCCTAACGACCCCTTCCCCGCGGTGAGGGACCAGGTTTAGAGGGGAAGTGCGTATGAAATGCTCGTACCAGTCTAGGGGGATGAACATCCTGGGAAGGCACCCAAGATCGTTCCTCAGGTCCGTATCCTTTCCAATGAACTAAATACTGCAGACGACCCCTCTGGACACACGAGAATCGATGATGGACTGAACTTCAGATTCATCATGACCATTAACCGGAATCGGGCGAGGGCGAGGAGCCAAAGCAGTGAATCGGTTGCAAACAAGTGGTTTCAGCAGTGAGACATGGAAGACATTCGGAATACGCATTTTGGGAGAAAGATCTAAGGCATAAGCCAACGGATTAACCTTGCGCAGAATACTGTAGGGACCCACAAAATGAGGGTTGGTGAGAGGGAATTGCGAGAGGATAACCAAACCCTCTCCCCGACCTGATAGGAAGGAGTCCTTTATGGTCAGCCTGGAGCTTGTACCGTCGTGCCATTAACTGGAGTGAGTCCTTGACCCGTGCCCACATGTTTCGGAGTTCGCATAGACGGTCCTCGAGAGCAGGAATGCTCTGGGTTGGAAAACTATCGCTCTGAGGCTCCGTTAGATTGTGGGTGGTAGGCCGAGGAAAAGGAAAGACGTATCCCCAACTGGAGACAAAAGGCACGCCAAAAGCGAGACACAAACTGACTCCCTCTATCCGAGACAATTTCTTTAGGTATTCCGTGCAGCCTCAAGATCTCTCTAGTAAAGACGTTTGCCCTTTCTTGCGCAGACAGAAGTTTCTTTAGTGGGATACAGTGGCACATCTTGGATCCACTACCATCAGAATGACGGTATTGTTCTTCCACAATGAAGTCCATGGAAATGTGTGTCCAGGGTCTTTCGCCATTGGGAATAGGTTGCAGTAAACCCACAGGAAAATGCCTCAGATCTTTACTTTGAGCACAGGTCTGGCAGGAGGCAACAAATTCCTTAATATCATTACGGATCTTGGGCCACCAGAACTGATGGGTCATAACCCAAATCATTTGATTCTTACCAGGGTGGCCCGTGGCCTTAGAACAGTGGTAGGTGCGCAACAAGGAACGTCGGAGGGGAACAGGTATGTAGCACTTGCCAGGCGGTGTGCACGGTGGAGCCTGATTTTGTGCAGCCAGGATTTTCTCCCCCAATGGGGAGGTCAGACTGGTACGAATGCTTGCCAGGATGCGATCGGGAGGAATAATCGGTGTTGGAGGCACCTCCTCTCTGGAAGAGGAAGTGAATTGTCGTACGTTTTTTGAGCCCGGGAGATAAGATACCAGAAAATTAAACCTGGAAAGGAATAAGGCCCACTGAGCTTGCCGAGGAGTCAATCTTTTGGCCTCAGAGAGGTAGGTCAAATTCTTGTGATCCGTTAGAATCAAAATAAAAAAATTATGGCCAGAAGTTCCCTATCACCAATCTCGTAGTTGCATTCGGCTGGAGTGAGTTTTTTAGAGAAGAAGCCACACGGGTGTAGCTGGCCTTCAGGTTTAGGACATTGAGACAGAAGGGCGCCTACTCCTGTCTCAGACGCATCTACCTCCAGGATGAATGGTAGTGTCGGGTCTGGGTGGACCAAGACAGGAGCAGACGCGAATGCTTTTTTAAATCCTCAAAAGCCTGGAGTTCAATGGCGCAATCATATGACCTATGGGGAGGTAGGGAACCAGCCCGAACTTTGCCAAAGACATCAGCATAGTCCTTGTATCCTTGTGGCAACACCAGGGTAGCATCAGTACAAAGGACCTTGATGACTTTGCAAAGACACTCCTTTTGGCAAGAAGGCGACCAGGCTAACACCTCAGACTGCCGCCAGTCAAAGGTAGGATTATGTTTTTGTAACCAGGGATAGCCCAATACCACAGGGAAGTAAGGAGAGGAGATCATCTGGAACTGGATCTACTCCTGATGGAGAGCCCCCGATGGACATGGAGAGAGGAATCGTCTCCTAGGTAATGAGCAAAGGCTGCAGGGGCCTACCATCAATAGCCTGGACGGCCAAGGGCTTCTCTCTGTTAATAATAGGTATACAATGGTTAGCCACAAGGGAGGTGTCAATAAAGGCATCGGCAGCACCTGAGTCTATGAGCGCTTTGGTAACAATCGAAGCAACCGGCCATGACAGAACAACCGTAACTAGAGGCTTGGTTTTGAAGATGTTAGGGGACCGGGTAAGCCCACCTAGAGTGCGTCCCCCTCCGGACCCTAGGTGCGAGCGTTTCCCGGACGAGTTGGACAGGAGCGTAGCAAATTCCCACTTTGGCCACAGTAAAGACATAGGCCCTCTCTCCTACGGTAAGCTCTCTCGGCCTCAGAGAGCCAGGTAGCCCCCAACTGCATGGGCTCAACGCCCTCCGGCAGGACATCCACAGGAGGCACAGAAGGAGAGGGAGGAACGGGTGGGTTCAAAAAGGTTGGCGCCAACCTTATAGGATGCCTCCTCAGGCGTTCCTTGAAAGAGGGTCTCTCCCTAAGCCTTGTATCAATAAGGGTCAGGAAGGTGATTAAGGCTTCAAGGTCAGTAGGGAGATCCCTGGCTGCTACTTCATCCTTAATGGAATCGCTCAGACCATGGAAGAAAGCAGCCACTAGAGCCTTGTTGTTCCACCTGACCTCTGCTGCCCAGGTACGGAACTCAATCGCATAATCAGACACAGTCCTATTCCCCTGGTGAATGGACATAAGGTGTTTGGCAGCGGTCGAAGACTCTACGGAAAGAAACCACAAACTCTGCATAATTTTGCATAACCAGCCGATTCACCTCCCAAAGAGGATTAGCCCATGCTAGAGCTTTGTCGGTTAGTAGCGAGATCAGGAAACCAACCCTAGCCCGCTCGGTCGGAAAAGCCTGTGGCACCAATTCTAGATATATGCCAACCTGGTTCAAAAAGCCACGGCACTGGATAGGGTCCCCTCCATAGCGTTGGTGAGGAGCCAAAACGGGTAGTCACACGAGCCAAGGTCAGGAGTCCAGAAATCCACGTAGTCCAAAAGCAGGCAGGAGTCAGCACCAGAATGGGAGTGAGGAAGGCTGCGTCATACACAATAATCTAATACTGGAAGCACGCACTCACAGGTCCAGAACCACGAAAGGGCAACCAGCAACTGAACTTAGCCTGCAGGAAGAAGAAGGGTTAACTAGGACACAAAAAGAGGAAGGGGGTGCGGCCTAACAAACAGTGAGCCATGAGGAGGAAAGCCAGTACAGTTAGGCCCGAAACCCTGACACCTTGTGTCAATAGTTCAGGCTGGTGGTGGTGTAATGGTGTGGGGGACATTTTACCTGACAGCCTACCTGAGTATTATTGCTGACCATGTCCATCCCTTTATGACCACAGTGTACTCATCTTCTGATGGCTACTTCCAGCAGGATAATGCACAATGTCGCAAAAGTCACATCATTTCAAACTGGTTTCTTGAACATGACAAGCCAGTTCACTGTACTCCAATGACCTGCCTCCACAGTCAGTAGATCTCAATCCGATAGAGCACCTTTGGGATGTGGTGGACGGGAGATTCGGATCATGGATGTACATCTGACAAATCTGCAGCAACTGCGTGATGCCATCATCTCCATATGGCCCAAAATTTCTGAGGAATATTCCCAGCACCTTGTAGAAAATATGCCACAACTAATGAAGGCAGTTCTGAAGGCAAAAGGGGGTCCAACCTGGTACTAGCATAGTGTACCAAACAAACAAATATAGTGTAAGAACTCTGCTTAAAGTTAGAAGACAGACTCTTACAATAAAAAGGCATCCACGAGCGTGATGCACCAAATGAAACAAGAAGCAAGTTACAGAAGTTCATTGGAGATCCAGTGAATTCTGACATGAACAAGGCATTTTTGTGTACAAATGTAGTATTGGTGCTATGGACTTAACTGCCAGTGGACTCCAACTCCAGCCACTGTAGTTTGGAGTAGCCGTATTAGTCCAGTGTATAAGAATGCAAAAAACCAGAATGTTGCCAAATCTTGTAATACCTTTTTTATTTGACTAACAGTATTTAAAATAATAGTCCTCCCTTTATCAATTCAGAATAAAGGTCAGAAATGCTTTTGACTTAATAAAGGGAGGACTCCCGAAAGTTTGTCTATTTTTTTAAATACTGTTAGTCCAATAAAAAAGGTATTACAAGATCCTGCAACATTCTGTTTTTTTGCATTCAACTCCAGCTACCAATCTTATGTAATATAAGCTTTTTTCGTATACTCGCCTTCCGTTTTTCTGCCTTCTGATTAATGCTTGAGTGTTCCTATACATGATCCGTTCAAGCTGCCTTTGTGTACGGTTGGAAGCTATTACACATCCGATTGAGGATCTGATATTTTGTCTGCACATGGACATGTTGATGCCCTTTTTACTGTAAGAGCCTGTCTTCTTACTGGTTAGATGTATATACTTTATGCAGACTTATAGTACTTTATTTGTATTTTTGCCCCGCAAAGCCTCAGCCCGTGTTTGATGCAGCGTGCGCCAGAAGCTGCCATGCTACCCCTGCGGGGTCATGCAACGTGATGCCGCATTATTCCACCTCCTCCTGGAGGTTAGGGAGATAAAGGGGTAAGTCCTGGACCATTCCTCTTTCTATCTTGCCCCTTTGCCCCCCATGAATCCACCAATGCTTTTGGAGTATCTAATGTTTATTGTCATACTATTATCTAAATGTAAAAACTCATTCTTTCAATGTTTCTTTTTTTACCTTTATACTGTCACATTTGTTTTTTGTTTTTTAAAAAAAGAAAACATTGAAGCAATGAAATGTTGAATATAACACAGATATACTAACAACAGAATACTTAAAAACATCAATTTAGAAACAACAAACTTTGTTTCCTGCCCTTTCAATTTGGACGAAAGTCGGATGGCTTTTTCCATCCACAAACTAGATTTGTTATCACTCACGTCACTCATGCTCTCATACACTCCCTCATGATCTCTCACACTCTCACATTCTCATTCACATTTTCTCACACTTCCGTTCACTGTGCTTTTATCTGTCCTTTTCATTCACTTGTATTGTAAGAAATTAAGGGTGCCTTTAAAATGTGATACTACATTTATCGCATTATGTTTTGGGGACGATTTGGGTTTCTATAAGGTGAGATATCTGGTTTTACAATGTAAGGTCATTTGCATAGTAATGCATTACAAAGGGTTTGGAACAACGGCTCCAACAGAGGTGGGATACCCCACAGGGGGTCAGACAACTGAAGCCGATGGATATTAACATAACTGTGTGCATGTTTGCATAGACTACCTGTCTCCTCCATAATTGGGTCATACAGGAAATCTCTGGAAAGAGGGGTTGGGTGAACCACTTTCTGGGAGGTACAAGGAATTCTGGGATGAATAGTGAGGGGCTGCAATAGTCAGAAGAGAAGAGTCTGAGTAACGGAGTAAGAGAGAAAGAAGGGAGAAAGAAGAGTCTCGGAGATAAGAGTTGTTTTGAAAGGAGAATCTGAGAGAAAGGAGATTCTGAGAAAGAAGAGTCTGAGTAACAGAGAAAGAAGTGTCTGAGTAACAGAGAAAGAAGTGTCTGAGTAACAGAGAAAGAAGTGTCTGAGTAACAGAGAAAGAAGTGTCTGAGTAACAGAGAAAGAAGTGTCTGAGTAACAGAGAAAGAAGAGTCTGAGTAAGAGAGAAAGAATAGTCTCGGAGAAAGAGTAGTCTGAGAAAGGAGAGCGCCGCGAACAGAAGTGTCCTGGGTCAAGCTGCGCATGATGACGTCCGGGAGAAGCCTGTGAGCTGAGAAAGGTTTCCCAAGAATGTGCTTAAGTATCCCTTTTGTTTTGTATTATTATCAAATGTTTTCTGTATGTTATATGTTTTATCACCTGTAACAGTAACCTAATTCAATATCAATATACATTTTTCTATACGCTTGTATTTGTGCTTTATTCGTCACACATTCCCTAAAAGAATAACCCTGCTGTAAGAGGGTCATAATTTCTAGGAGCGATTTAGAGTGAGTTAGTGTGATTTAGTGTGAGTATATTTCTAAGTGCATAAATTTCTTACAGTATGCAATGTTCAATGATGAATTCTGTTAGAGTCCCTGCATTATTTGCCTTTGTGTCTTATAGCGAACACTTTTCAAAAGCTCACTAACTTGTCTTTGGAAAGAATGCACTAATGACCTCTGCCTTCTGAAAAAGGGACATGGTACACTCTGTGGCTTGGTAGTACTTTTTGAGATTCCAAAGACCAGCAGGCGATTTGTTCATTTAACTATAGTATGACTAATACTCTTAATTATCCTAGATTAGGAGGAAACAAAAAAAAATTACATTTATGGCTGATATTCATAAAAGAATTAGTAAATATTGCTATGGGTTTGTTCTGTTTGTCATCTACTGGAAAATGCAGTATTTGTATTCAATGAAAAATTGATAATCTTTTTTTTTTTACATTTGCAAACTATTAAGATAAAAAGCCATACGTGCGGGAAAGTAGATAGCTGTAAACATAAAATTAGATTAATAGTATTGAAATCACAGTGTTTGATCATCTATTAAATGTAATTAATCTCATTACCAGTGCATAATTGTTATAAGATTAAGCTGCCGTTTGTAACACAAACATGGTTTTGTAGCAGGGGATGCCGCCACCCTAGACCTGCCTAGGCCTGGATAGGTCTCTGTTTCTCCTACTATACCTTCTTACTCAGTGGCGGAACTACCGGGGTCGCAGGGGTCGCGACTGCGACCGGGCCCTGGAGTTTTGCCAGTCAGGGGGCCCAGGGGTGCCGAGCGGTTTGCTGAAAACGACCGCTCGGGCAACTCTTGGGCCCCCTGGACTGACAGAAATCAGGACTTCTCTGCTCCCCGCCGCTGCTGCCGCCGCCGCTGCCGAAGCCGCCTGCCATCAGTGACGAAGGGGAGGTAGTGACGGAGGCGAGATGTAGATCGTGAGAAGGGGTGGGTAGGGAGGAGGGAGAGCGAGATTGTATGTGAGAAAGGGGCGTAGGACGGGAGAGGTAGATTTGTGGAAGGGAGAGTAGGGACTGACGAGGTAGACTTGTGAGAAGGGAGGTTTAGGGAGTGAGAAGGTGGGGGGAGTGGGGGGGGCCCTTAACAGATTCTCGCACAGGGGCCCTGAGGTTTCTAGTTATGCCCCTGCTCTTACTTTTTAGTCAGTCTGTACATGTGTCTAGTAGTATTATTTGTTTGAATAACGTTTACGCTGGGACACATCTGTGGTGCTGGTCCATGCCAAACAATGACACTAGCAGTGTTAGTATATGTGTTAGCATCAGTGTATGTCAGCATATGGTGCTAGACCATCAAAGCTGAGTCCACGTTTAGTGGTGCGAAGCACAGGAGGGAGAGTGATAATGTGTGTATGTATACAGTATTCATGGTGTTAGACCAAGCTTGCATGTTAGTATGTGCATGGGGGGGGGGGTGCAGAAGAAATACTGTACTCAAGCACAACTAAAGAAGAAAACAAGTCTGTTACTGTTAAAAAGAGACTACTATATGAAAGTCTTACCTATTGTCTATGTTCCTAGATGCGTCTACCCTGAGCTATATCATGTACTGTGACCTACATGGGCTGCATGTGCAATCTATGTGCATGTACAACCATTTGTCAATCAATTGGATACATGTTCTAAGGGTATGTGGGCTTTTAAGGAAATTATTCAGCTTCTCACACTGAAATACCACGGCAACATAAAAGTGTTGTGTTACTGGATAAAGAAGTAGAAGACGAAATTGGTGCAAAACACATGACAGCTTAATAGAATTGAGATGAGGTCTGCTTTGGGCATAAGTCATGTTTGTTCCTTGTCTAAGTAAACATGCCAACTTATGTCAACAGACTTTGGATTCTGTGATAAGATAACAAGGAACAACAGTGGCCTGTTTTCATGGAAAACTTTCACTAAATTTCTTACTCTTCTGGATGTTCTTTGTACATATATGTTTATGTCACTTTCCACATGTCCACGAGTTCATTTAAAGGGCTGACTACGAGCAGATAACATTCCAAGGGAATCTTATATGTAATGATCTGGAATTTCATGATACCTTGTTAACAGCAAAGTTTGTTAATATGGAATTAAAATTGTTAACTGCCAATATGCTTGGATCTTGCAGGGATAGCTTATAAGAAACTTTATGTTAGTTCAGCTAAGCATCACTAGAAACAAAGATCATTTCACATCATAAGTGCTTTAAATAAGCAGTTTAAAATTCTAGTTGTTCTCCTCTGCAACCATCATCCTTACTGCTGAGCACCAGTATATGACATCATATGCCAGCTCCAATGCCCCACGACCTACAAATAAAACCTGAAAGAAGACAATAATGAATGTTATTTCCATTTGGTTACATTTTGTTTAGAGGCTGAGTAATCTCGATGTATATTTATCATCAGTCACATGATATGCTCCCCATAAAGTGGGAGAGGTGAAATAGCCTGTAGACGTGTGCAACTATTTTTTTTATTTAGTTTTGGCCCATTCATTTTTGGGCAACAAATTAAAAGTTCTGCCCATTCGGTTCAGCTGGAAAATCAGAGGCTTTTTAAATTTGGGAACAAAATATATTGCTCAGTACCCACATTCAATCTCATTCACTGGTAGTATAAACGGTGAGGATATCGAGATGCAGGAAATCACCGGCAATATGAATACGTCACTTTATTGACAAAAGTTCAGGAAAGTAGTCAGCAATGCAGGGGTTAATGAGGAGAAACAAAGACCAAAAATACTTTCAGCAGTGATGAGGCTAAAGAGCAAGTCTAAAGACCACTATTACTTGCCACTAAAATAGTCTTGATAAGGAAGGTAAGGATCAGGAGCACGGAAACATCTGATTGCTGCAATTTCAACAAAATATCTGTGCACTGAGTAAAGTCCTGTTTGTCCCTTTTATACAGTGCTTGATTATTAATCCGTCCCCTTGTGTGATGTCATCTTCGCGAGCCTTACCATGTCTCTGCTTCAAAACCAATAAAATGGTGCAAAAAGCCTGCTGCTTACTGCCTGTTGCAGACTGGATAAGTGGGTACTTGGGGTATGAGCTCTGTGGATACCCCTGACATTCACTCTCACTCAGTCTCTCACACTCAATGTCACTCACACTTTCATTCTTATTCACTATCTCACGCTTTCTAAATATTTCCCTACCTTCTCTGCCGACCACTTCCACTTCTGCCGACCACTTCTGCATCTTCTATCTTTCATTATCTTCTATCGAAGGACCAAGGGGAGGACGTCACTAAAAGTTCCCACCGGGTTATGACAGTGGAATTGAGGACAAAGATAGAAGATGGAATATAGAAGAAAGAAGAGAACAGAGAAGATAAAAGATGAAGAAGACGATGTGGAAGCGGAAGAGTGAATGGGAATGAGAGACAGTGAAAGGGTGTGAGTGAATATGGGCGCGCAAATTTCGGATGAAAATTCAGAGCTTTTTGCTTTGCTTGTGTCCGTGGGGAGTCGTTTTCATGTACATTTGCAATTACGAATTTGAATGCACAAATCTAATAGCCCTTCTACGACCATAGACTGGAGATCTTAGCCCCTTTTCAAGCAAGGCCTGTTCATCGAAGCAGCAAAAAAGCAACATTCCCTTTCAGAACAATAGCATGACCTCCAGGATGAGGGGGAGGAGTTGGATTCGGGGGGCTTTATAACGTTATAACAATAGGAATACACTTTATTGCAAAGCCTCATGCTGTTGTATTTTATTATACTGAAAAAAGTTTTTTTTAAGAGAAATTGCTCTACAAATTATATATTTTATTCAGTTTTTCCTTTTTGCACTCTGTACCTTAGCACTTAAGTAAGTTCATGATTTCTGCCTGTAAATGATGGGTGGGTGCCCTCCAGTGGCCATAATAGATATTGCACTGTTAGGATTAAACACGGCCAATTCATTTTTAAAATCTCTTATTAACGCTAAAAATCTCTCTAGAGAATAAAACTTTGTAAGCAATATTGGAAAACCATATTTCTAGTTTAAAACATTACAGGTGTAAATTACATGGAGCAGCATATATCGGTATTATTGTGCATTATTAGTATTATGTCCTTCCACTAAATGCCCTCTTATAATGACAGATACTGTAATCCTAAAGATCAGGAATGTAATTACTTTGCTGTAAGGCTGATGGCAACATAAGAGAACTGCCTTTCTAACCTTGCATAGACCACAAGTCACTTTCTGCTTCTGTTTTGAATTGTAGTCTGGTTTGAAATCTGTACTAATGTGCATGCCAGCACATGTTCATATAACCTCACAGTTTTTCAAACCATTATGTAAAATAACTAGTACTTCATTGAGATGATGCCTTGGAATGTTAATGGAGAGAAGCAAGTGGGCAAGTATCTGCATTGCTTGGCAACACAGTCATGTTCAGAGCAACCTTTAAAAATAATGGGGTCCTGGGCAAGCCAAACCTACTGCCCCAATACGCAGTCATACCTACCCCTGATAATGCAGTGCTATGGAGGTCTGTACAGCTGACGGGACAGATCTCTCCACTAGTGATTCTTTGTGTTCTTAACTCTTATTCTCTAACTCTTGTTCTTATAGGGGGTAATAGGTCTCCCCAGCCCAGTCACACCCACTGGTATTGCAATGCGATGGAGGTCTGTTCTTGTAGAGGTTTGTTCAGTCACAAGAACATACCTTCATGTCACTTAACACACCCAACTCCATGAAGTTTAGGCTGTACGTTTTATTTAGTAATATTACTATTACACCTGAAAAAGCAAAAACATGACATCCCTACCAGAAGGATTGAAAACCATGGAACCGACATTTGCATACTGCAGTTCAAGGGCAGTAGTTATATGGTAGCTAAGTAATGTTAAATGTATATAGTTTCATAATACTGCATGCACTTTTAAGTTTTTCCTGTCCAGTTATCTACCTGAGGGCGCAAAGCACTCTTAACAGGTGTGAATTTTACACAGCTTTCCCGCAGCTCTGGCATACACATTTTTACACACATTCTCACATTTGTACAGACATACAGGCTCATGCCAACACATATACTTACTAACTCCCACACTTACACCCTACACATTTATGTTAACACATTCATGTTCACACACACTTATACATACACATCCATGCTCGCACGCAGGCGCTTAAATATCCATGCTCGCACACAAACACTTACACATCCCTGCTCACACAGAAACACACATGCATGCTCATCCACACAAACATACACAGCCATGTTCTCTCTCACACACAGACACAGCCATACTTTCACACAAACACACAGCCATGCTCTCACACAGAAATTCATGCTCACATACAAACACATAGCCATGCTCACACACAGCCACATTTTCACACAAACATACAGCCATTCTCTCACACGCACATCCATGCTCACACACAAACACACTTCCATGCTCACATACAAAGACTTACACATCCATGCTTACACACACTTATTCAGACACATCCGCTTACACACACTTATTCAGACACATCCATGCTCACACATCAACATTTATACATACAAGCTCTGACACACTTACACATTCATAGCCCCTCCCACAGTCCCTCCCTTACCCTCTCCCTCCTTCCCTGACTTACTCACCTTAGCTGCAACTCAATTCAGCCACGTTCCTGCCTCCCTCTTTGCACTCCTATACAGGGGTAGAGCTTCTGGGCCACCCTCTCCCTCGATTGGAGGAATGGAGAAGGAGTGTCCTTCCTGTAGCTCTTTTTGTGGAATTGCACGAGAGGGTTCAGATAGATTTGTGGAGAAGGAAAGGTGCAGAAATGCTTTGCCTTTTTTCTCCTATCGGGATCGATGGTAGAGCCGGCCCCACCTCTCCCAATTCTCTTATAACTCCTCCCCTTACTTTTATCCCCTTTTCTCATTATCTCTCCTCTTTTTCGATATCTCATCCCTCCTTCTGTTTCATTTAATCTCTCTTTCTCTTGATCTCTCTTATCTCCCAATCTCTCCTTTGTTCCTATATCTCATTATCTTTCTCTTTATCTTATCTCTCCCTTTCCTCCATATCTCTCCCCTTTCTCCCTATCCCCCATTATTTGTTTTTAATCCAATTTTTCCACCTTTTTTCCCATCCCTTTTTTCTCTCATTATCTCCCCCTTCTCATTATCACTAATTTTCTCCTCTTCTTTCTATATCTTCTCCCCTCCCCATCATTGCTCCATTTTCTATCTATTCTATAGTCTTTTCCCATCACTTACCTTTCTCCTTTCTGAGGTCATTCTTCTTGCAAGCCTCCATCATGGTGTGCCCACACTCACTGCAGAGCAGTGTCCAGTATTGCACAGGATATTCAAGGTGAGGTCTTACCATTGACTTTTAAGGAGGCAAGATGATATCCTCTTCCTGTGAATCAATATCTTTTTTACATGCCAATTTCTTTGCCGCTGCTGACTGCCATTGTACACTGTTGCTAAGTCTGTTGTCTACAATCATTCCCAAATCCTACTCCTTTTAGCCAAGGAGATACCATTGAAAGTATGACATATCCCAACGCTCAGCAGTGAGGTCGGGCACACGACTGGTTAGAGGGAGATCAATAATCTCCCAAACAGACCCTCTTCCTTAAACAGCAGGCAGACCAGTCTGCAGCAGAGGAAGCACCCCAAGCTATCTGCACCCTGGGCCAGTGTATACCTTGTCCATAGGAAGTGACAGCCCTGCCAGGAACTCTTTGTAATCAGGGGGAAGTGGCTTTGCAGGTGGATGGGGCTAGGCATTTGTAGAGGTGGAGTTAGCCATGCATGGGGTTGGGGTAGGCATGTATGGGCTAGCCCCAGATAGCCTTCAGTAGGTAGGGAGTAGGAGGGGTAGTCGGCTGGGAGTAGCCATGGCCAAAGACCACTCTCCTACCAGGGGAAAGAGGAAAGTGACCAGGGAGTTCAAAGGTATGACTTTGGGAATGTGATGAACAAATGTTACTAAGCTAATATACAATGGCTGGGCTTCCAGACCAAATGCATATTCATGATAATAAATGGGATAAAAGCCATTAATCCTTCATAGGGAAATCAAACTAAAAAGGGAGAGGAACTTATATCTTCCAGCTAAATTGT
Organism: Spea multiplicata; assembly: GCA_009364415.1. Lineage (NCBI taxonomy): Eukaryota > Metazoa > Chordata > Amphibia > Anura > Pelobatidae > Spea > Spea multiplicata. Next base: position 13,480 of record VKOC01006757.1, read on the forward strand.
CATTATAGCAGTTTTTAAAGAAAAGCATTTTGTAAGCATGTAAAGAGCTACGTGGCGAGGCTTAGAAAGTTAAAACCTATGCAATGCTTCTCAGAAACATTTTTGAACTCCGTTATAAATATTACCTGAACCTCTTTCCAGAATTTGTTCATTATTCTGCCTGCACCCTATCACCATCATTTCCTTTCTAAGTTTTTCTCCAGTGTACAAGAATAGGCAATAGTGGTTATTCCTCTTAAAGCAACACTGTCAACATTTTATGATCTGGTCAGTACATTTATAATATGCATATGTTCACTCTCAGAATTTTAATATAGTTACATAGAAGGCCACTCAGCTAGATCTAGCCCATGAGAAATGTAGCTTAACATGTCTATGTGTTAGTCAGTGTCCATTTGTAGTAAATGTTTCAAAATTCTGTGATAAATTAAAAAACCATATTTATTTTTACTATTAATGAAAACAAGGCCCCTTTTTCCTCTGAATTGTAATGTGTACACCTCTAGCAAGATTCAATTGTCCTGTAATTACTTCAGTGTTGTTGGCTAGATGTTCTAGCCTTTCTTTGTACCTTATAGGAGGTTACACGTTCACATTTGCTTGAACCCAATCACGGTGTTGTCTTTTCTTTTAACAAATGCTTCCCTGGATGCTCTTTCCGTGTCATAACCAACATTTCATCTGAAGCCAGAGCCTCTTTTGTATTCATGTCATGACCTAAAGCCAAGGCTTGTTTCCATTCTGCATCTGAGGTATTCTTTCCCTTCCTGATATATTTGATGCTTTTTAATGAATATTTTCAATGTTTCTAACTCATTTATTGTTCATTTATTGTTTTAGAAATCCCACATTACCTATATTTAATATAACTTTTTATTTAGTAAAACTTTTTAGCTCTCAATGCAGGAAACCTAGGGTATCCCAGTAAACAGTCACATAAATAAATTATAATAGCTTACCAATCACCCTTGGCCATGATTGTGACAAAAGGATTTTGTTCCGAGCCATTAGGCCTAGAAACAAGTAGGAGCCAAGGTTGTTGTCTTGCTCCCCGCTATACATCATTGGGTTAAGAACCATCCTGTTGGAAAACATTAACCATCGTATAAAGAGTTGTGGACAGGTTGGGAGGAAATTGAATTATCTCTGTTGATAATAAATTGCACTTTTTCTCTAGTTCAATGGAGGAAATCCCACAAATCGTAGTCACTGTCAAAACATTGGACTTTTCTGCAATTTCATTCTGAAATTTTAAAGCAATGTTCCAAACTAATGATGGAAGAAAAGAAAATACCACGTTCTAAAAAAAAATTGGAAAATATGTATTATTAGATGGAAGATGATGATTTCACTAAGATAGGTGGATGTATTAGGTAGATCAGGGCTTGACAAATTTGTTGTGAATCTAGGCGCCAGCTAAAAAAGTTAGGAGCCAGGATTTTTTTTTAAAACAGTTGGTCAGAAGTGATCTGATCATCATCAGCCACTTACTACTCAACATTTGACTGGAAGCACCCTGGACTTTTTTTTATTTTAATTTATTTTTTTGATTTTTTTTAACTCTTTAATGCTGATGTTCCATTGGAGCACAGCATTGACTGATATTTAGTCCCCGCAAGTTTGTGGGGACAAATGTTAACCCCTGCATTGCCACGAATGTGTCATACACAATTGTGGCATTGAAGGGGTTAACCCTGCACTGTCGCTCTCATGGAGCGACCAGGCAGCAGGGGGGTGTTGGGGCTGGTCTCCACACTCATGTGGAGACCGAAGAACCCTCTCCCCTGTCCCTGAAGCTGTCTCTGGCAGCTGGGACGCAATTGCTGGTCTATAGACCAGCCATTGCAGGGGGGAGTCTCTGATGACTGCTGTAGGCTTCCATGCCTACAGGAGTCATCAAAGGGCTTGTGGGGGCTCGTTTTTTCTGTTGCTGGTCTGCCACCAGCAGCAGAGCCCCGTACAAAACGGGAATTAACCCCTAAAATGTCGCGATCGTGTCATTGAAGGGGTTAACGCTGCACTGTCGCTCTCATGGAGCGATCAGGCAGCAGGGGGTGTTGTGTCAGGTCCCCAAACTTGTGTGGGGACCCAATCAACACTCCACCCCCTTTCCTGAAGCTACCTGTGGTTTTGCTGGTTTTCCTGCAACCGCGTTTTCAGCCTACAGAATCACTCGATCACAGGCTCAGGGGCGGGCTCGGAGTGGCTGTGCTGTCTGCCCAGACTCCTGGGGATTATCAAAATTGCCAAATTACCAAGATTACCAAAGTTACCTATATTTGTCCATCAATGAAAAACGAGGGTGGTTCCAGAACTGGCTTGTAACATAAAGAATGGGTTGTAACAAAAGTGGAAGGGAAGCATCTGCTTGTTGAACCCCTGCAAGAAAAACATAAATCCTCTGCCTCAGTCACAACCCACCACCATTCTACAATGCCAGCTTTCCTCCAGGCCCCACGTTCTCTATCATTCCACAACCGCACTATTACAAGTCAACCACAAACATCATCATTTTCCCCTTGCCTGATAATTCTTACTTGCTTGTAGTAGGAGCAGCATAAGAGGAGCTGTGCTGTGCGTTTTTGCATGTTTACGGAAAGGCTTCTACTGGTGATTTTCTCCAGCTTTTGGAATTGGTTATTCTTTTCTTTTTTAATTTGTTTGTGTCTTTGATTGTTCAATGTTTTTTTCAAAGACGCCATGAACACACAGTCAAACACAGGTAAACCCAGAAACAACCATTTTTGTTGATGTTAAATTTATATTTAGTATAGAGAGATGTTATACTGGTAAAGTGTCACTTCAATTTTTCTGAACAATTTAAATTACGTGGATGAGATAAGCAATGCCTTATCTGTGCTCTTTCACAGTTAGTATAGGGGATGCTCTCAGCAAAATCATTTTCCATTATAACAACTCACACACACATATAACTAGATGCTGAATGCAGCATACTTATTTTAAGATGATGTAAAGCGAATTAATATGATGCAGCTAAACTCTACTGCCTTCGCCCCCCTCTCACGAGTGACACTGCTGCAATAAGATCATATATATTGCAAAGTAAGAAGGCAGGTCTTCACACATAACAGACCTGGCTGCATTGATGTCCATCGTGATAGAAGACTCGGATATTGTGTATATACAGTACAATGTAGCATAGTTGGAAAATAAAAATAAATGACGTTAAGGATTTTTATTTTTTATTTTTGACCTTTGCCATTTGCATTGGACCAGCGGGGAAGCTACTGTGGGGCAAACGGTATCATATCATCCATTTTTAGGACACATATACATTATACATGTTCCTAAATAGAACATGTTTAGTGCTGCCTTGGAATATGCAAGATGCATAATCCCTTGCAGAAGGTAATTTGTTATTTAATTATACACCCCATATACTCCAGAGCGCCACTTTGCATGTGTTTGTGCTTGTCCTAGAATAAATGGTTGATCACCCTAACAGACCCCAGGAAACCACAACTTTTTTTATGTGAAAGAGCAATTATAATATATGGACCTACTCTTTCTTTCATTAACTTTATCTTCACCTTGTAGGTAAATCCCTTGTAGGTTAAAAAAAAACAAAAAACTTCCTTCCAAAATTAACTCATGCTACAAAAAAACTTGGAAGCTTAGTGGATCAAATGTCTTGTAGATTATAAGATAAATGTTTACATTACATTTATTTATATAGCCCCCCAAATTCCATAGCACTGTTACCACAGAGACATTAAAGTAATTTAAAATTGCACACAATAACAAGCTGGTACAAGAGGAGAAGTTGGCCCTACCCTAGCGAACGCACAATCCTTTTTTCTTATGTTCTCCACGTAAAATGTATATCTGTGTCCCTTATGCATTTGGATGCATACGTCTAGGTACTATTTAGAATTATTTTATGATTCTGAATGGTTAACACTGCATAGCGGCTGCCTAAAGTTTCCATTTTTCACTTTGTTTGTAATTTTTATATAGTCCATAAGTATTATTTATTGATTTATATAGTACCATCATATTTACAATGAATTAAGGTGAAATAACAAGGAGTTAGGAAATCAGTCCAGTGGCGGAGTCTGACGTCCCCGGGACCCGTTGCCAGCAGACAGGCTGTGAAGCACAGCCGGAGGTAGGGCTTGCTGGGTGCCGGATTTAAAAATCCAGAAATGCCCAGAAATGGTCCTACTGTTGAATTTTCTAAGTTGGTGTTTGCTTGCCTGACTACTCTTATGCATGGGCGTAGGAACCCCTAAAAATCTGGGGGGGATAGCATTTTACTGGTAGGGTATACCTGACCATTTCACCAACAGGGACTTTATGACATCACATTATAAATACAGAGACATTAATATGTAGTTGGCCCCCCTTTGCATCAATAACGGCTTCCACTCTTCTGGGAACGATTTCCACAAGATTTTGGAGAGTTTCTGTGGGGAATTTTTGCAGCCATGCCTTTATGGACCTTGTTGTGTACACTGGGGCAGTCATGATGGAATAGAAAAGGACCTTCCCCAAAACTGTTCCCACAAAGTTAGACGCATAGTGCTGTCCAAAAAGGTTTATCACCTTCACCTCATAAAACGTTCTACTGGATGAATGGGAGAAAATTCCCACAGAAACAGAAAAATCTTACAACCACAGATGGACCCCACTGGACCCGGCCACAGAGACTACTATGATGTATTGAAGGAACCATCTAAGACTCCTAACAAGTCATACACACAGGAACATATCCACACACTTAAACACTTGAATAACATACACACGCATGCACATACTAACATACACACACAATAATACACCCCAAAAAATTCCCACCTCAATATACCTAGACACATGCCCACCATAACACACCTGGAAACATACTAACATACCCATAAAAACAGATGTGCACAATAACATACCCACAAACATACGCTATCACACCCAGACACATTCAAACACATCCTTCACTTACTCTGCCTACCCCTAGATTAACACGTGGCGCTTTGTATTAGTGATGGCCTAGACCAAGTGTCCAAATGCACACACAGTGACACACACATTCATTTTAACCAGAAATAGGCCTGGATTTAACCCTAGGTGCCCCTGAGTTAAACATGTGTTACAGGGAATCATTCTCTTCCCTTTAAGTACGACATGCCTGCTCATACACACATATGCACTGCTCTTACACATGCCTGCCCACAAAAACACACACATACACTGCAATTGCCTGCACATACACACTTGCCAGTACTCACACATATGCACTACCCTTATACACGCCTGCCCAAACATACATAAACTGCTCACACACACACGCCTCCCCATAAATATACACTGCCTTTGCACATACTTACACAGACGTATACACTATAAGACAAATACACTCCTTATATACACACATATACACTGCCCATACACACATACACTGACCATACAGACATACACATATACACTGCCCATACAGACATACACATATACAC